>RAHM01000339.1:669190-773616 GCA_003713295.1 Parotia lawesii | reverse complement strand
GCAGCAGGGCAGAGCAGCTCCGGGCCAAACCCGTGCGGGCACCCATGACACGGCAGATGACAAAAGAGGGGAAGCGACGAGGAGAGAAAACTCCCGGCGAGAAGAATGACCGCAAGCACATCAAAGGGCTAAGACTAAAGACATGAGACACGAGATGCTCAAAAGGCACGGAACGCACGATGGACAAGCGACACAATGTGCACTGGGACTGCTCTGCCCTGCACACCTCAGCCTTGTGATCAAAAGTGAGACTTTCCCTTTATGGGGCCTAAGGGGCCCCTTCTTGGGTATCCCCATCTCCAAAGCTGACTCAAAGTTCCCTCCCGGCAAGTCCCGACCCGACACCCTGCTTTCATCCCCTCCATTTATCTCTCAGATGTGTGGGGATGTGAATCCTCCTCGGGCGCAAAAGAGGGCCACCTCGCCATCCCGGAAGCTCCTGCTGTCGCCAGGCTGTTCTCTCTTAGTCGGCTACAGTAAAGAAAACCAAACATCAGTGCAGGAACTGAGTGGCACGTCGGCCAGAACCCAACAATTCCGATACTCACCGTCTCCTAAGAGCACCCCGATCCTCAGGCTGCGCGCTTTGGCCACGCTCCGAGGCTGAAGCCATCGTCGCAAGGTACACGTGAGTTAAGAGGAGACGAGGTGATGTGGCATTGCTGAAACTTGAGCAGACCCTCGTTCCTTCTCCCTCCCTCCCCGACTCGCCCCAACTCCTCGGCCGTTGTCGAAGGCTACCCAGAAAGCACCTGCAAATAGAAAAGGTAAAGGCTTCATTGCACAGTCCCATAATACTTCTGGAGGGCTCATGAGGGCAGCGAGCCGGGTCAATCGGCCGGTCGGGGTTCGGCGTAATACAAGCGGACCCCTTAAAACAAACGACAACGGATGCTAAGAGCTGCACCAGAACTTGGCACCCGAGCAATAACAACTGGTTCTGTCCACCGGTCACCGCTCACCTCACTCCATCGACCTTGACTGCTGCTATCTGGCTTTACTTCCTAAAAAAAAAGACAAAGGACAATGCTGTAACATAGCCACCATGGTTGCTCTGTCTGAGGTGTGGCTCGGGTGGCTAAGCAAAGCTAAAGGCTACCTGTAAAGTCTTCTTTCTACTCCACCTCCCCCCCAGTCTATTCCACAAGGCAGAGCAGTTCCAGGCTAAACACAAACTCAAACAACACATTATGCTACAGTGCGACACAAGGATGATAAAAAAAGCTCTTGAGGGGAAGAATGATGGTGAGGACCGAGACAACGCCAAAAGAGGCGACCGATATCGTGGCAACAGTGGATGGAGGAGGCTCTAAGGAGTGGAAGACAAGACTGTAACAGAGTGACCCGTTACAAGAACCGTCGGTCACGATGATCAAGACGGCTGCAAGACAATGCTACGTTCAGAACGCTCCTCGTATCCTTACAAGCCCCAGGACATTACAACTCACGGCTGGAAAGGATGGATGGCAATACAGCCGGGAACAAGGACGCAAAAGACATCCGACTCGAYGCTTCTGAGATGCGATTCCGAGACACGGCCGAGGCCGCCGGTAAAAGAACGAACGATATCGGTGTCGTGCTGAGAAGTGCGAACGTTTGAGAACCTAGAGATGACGAACGATGCTCGCGATAAGGTCCTTGAGGGGAAAAGGCAGAGTCAGCCGAGCCAAGGGATCCCGAAGACATGCTAGACAACGCGACACACTAGACAACACAACACAGGCTGGAACTGCTCTGCACTAAACATCCTACAGTTGCAATCAAAAGTAGAGCTGCTGCCTTCAGCTGTCCTAAGAGGCCCCTTAGAGGACATCCCTTACTCCTGCATTAATTATTAAATCTCTCCCTGGAATTTCCACCCCGCTACAATCCCACCTCTGAGTCAAAGCTTCCGACTTATCTTTTGGATGGCAACGTGAATCCGCTTTGGATGCAAAATAAGTCCTCCTCGGCCGTCTCGGAAGGTCCCGTGATAGCTGGGTTAGCCTCTTTGTCAGCTAAGATAAAGAAAACCAAAATCAATGCACAGGTTTAGTGGCATATGGGCTAAAATCCCAGCAATTTGGCTACTCCCCCTCTCCTAAGTGCACCCAGGTCCTCGAGTCTCTGGCTTTGTCCCGAGTCAAAAGCTGTGGCCACTATTTCAATGCATACCTGGGTTAGCAAGAGACAAAGTTATATGGTGCTGCTATCAGCATGGTGGATGCATTTGTGCGCTTTAAGACACGTAAATGGATCCAGTGTGCTTGAGGAAAAGCCTTGGGGGGCCCCAAATGGACACCTTTTCCCACCGTGCGGCTTTCAAAACTGGCGCTTGCTAAACCGGTTACCCTGCTCACGCTCGCTCTCCCAGACACAATCCACAACTTACCTACCAGAAGCCTCAGTTTTACCATGGGGCAGGTCCCTTTTGTGACACGATGAACATGCTGAACAAATTTGAAGCTTCATACTTGATATAACCTGGAAGTTACAACGCTCCTAAAAAAAACCAAGAACAAAAAAGCACCTTACCACCCCTGAACACTCAACCCAAAGTCATTTGCTTAAATACTCCCTATGTTCCATGCTATCTTCTCCATGGTGTCTTCAAAGCCTCTATCGCTTTAGAGACCAAAAGCATCTACTGAAAAAAAACAGCTGAGATAAGCCGAAAGACCCCCTTCATTGAAGTGAGAGGAGAGCTCTTATCCTAGTCAATCCCAAAGATGGAATGAAAGCCTGTGGCCAAGGCTCGGGTTAATATACCCCTGGCCGGGCCTGCCTCTCGTTCCCACGATGCCCCGGGAAAAGGGAGGAGGCAAATACCACAAGGTATAAATGCCCTCAGAGGAGCTGCTGCTGTTTGGCTCCTCTGACTTAAATTCAAGGTGAATAAAGGGCTTGATAGAGAAGAAAACTGTTCAGGAAATGACGCTTTCTTTTTTGCTACGACTACAGCAAGTAAAAGGGCAGAAAACTGGTAAGAAGTAAAACTTTGTGTTTTGGCAGTATAGCTAGATAAGTTGGATAGTTTGTTGTTAACTTGCATAATTATTCCTTAGTGATTACTAAGTAGTATTCCATATGTGACTAAGTAAGGTAGAGAAGAATAGTAATTATATGAATGGTGTAACTATCATTGGGACCTCTAATTAGGGCTGTATACATTATAAATAAAATAAGAAAAATTAATAGACTCCTGGGTGGTGTTAGGGTTACGTATGTGCCGGGCTCACTCCTGTACAAGATATTTGGTACCAGGGCCTGGGTAAAAGCACCCTGAAATGCAGATTTGAACCCTTAAAATGCTGAAAAGGGGAGAGCTTGCTTCAACTGAACCCCTTAAAAGGAGGGAACAGGGGGTGTTTGCCTCCCCTTGAACTAATACAATGGCAAATAAATAGCTTCTCTGCTTTAATTTAATCCCTTAAAATATTGGGAAAAGAGGGATTTTTTTCTCACTTTAAATTTCTCAAATGATGCAAAAAGGGGGATTTTTCCCTCAATTCAAACCCTTAAAAAGGAGGGACAACTGGGCTTCCCCCTCAATTTAAACCTTAAGATGATGAAAATGGGGGAGTTAGCCATAATTTAAACCCATAAAATAGCATTGTCAAGATTTTCCCCTTCCATTTAAACTGGAAAACAATAGAGAATGGGGATTCCCTGTCACTCCATACCCCTAAAAGCATAGAATAGGCAGGCTTTCCTTTAACTGATACTATTAAAATTGCAAGGCAAGGACATTCTGCATCAATTTGAACACAGACAATTATGGAAAAGGAATTTTTTTCCCTCAATTTAAACTCCTTTTCTCCTAATAACCCCTCTCTTTTCTGGCGGCATTGTGGAGGGACTGACAAAACGAAAGGGGAAAGGTGAAAGTTTCCCCCTGGCGCCCCACATGCTGCCCCACCTGCTCAGGTGCTGCCCCTTTGCACGAGGGCTTTTCCCTCGGCATTTTCTTGAAGCAATGCTCCGTGCCCAAGTGCATCTGGCTGCTCCCCAGCCCCTGCTGGATGCTCCAACCATCGTTCCTGGATGGACGCTCGGGATACTCCCATTGGCCCCTCTGGACTAGCAGCTCCCTGCACAGGTGTGCCCGGGTAACCCTCTGAAAGCAGCTGGTCACACCTGGAGCTGCTGCACCTTGGAGCGGGGCGTGAGGTGGAGAACGGTCCTGCTTGTTGTTACTTCCCCTGCACAGCCCCTTGTCTGCCCCTGAAACAGGAGTGATGGAGCTGTCGGGATGATGGAGCGGGAGCTGCGGGCGGTACCCGCAGGGGCGGGGCCCCGGGACAGGTGCAGCACCGGGGTCTGCGGTTCCGCCCCTGCCCACCCCCGTGCTCTGCGCCGGAGCGCGCCCCGCGGCGCAGAACACGGGGGTCGCTCTCCTTCGGCTGTACTGTTCCTGCCGTGCCAGGAACGAGCTGTCCTGAGTGAGTGATGGGGAAAATCCTCTTGGCTCGGGCAGCTGTGGAGTCTGCCTCCGAAACTCCGCACTCTTCACTAAGACCGTGTAGGGCCACACGAGCAGATGAGGGTACTGGGCTTGTTCAGCTGGATAAGAGATTGAGCAGAGAACACTTTAGGGTCTGCAGCTTCCTCCCGAGGGGCAGCTCTGATCTCTGCTCTATGTGACCAGTGATAGGACCCGAGGGAACAGCTGGAGCTGTGGCAGGGGAGGTTTAGGTTGGATATCAAGGAAAGGCTCTTCCCACAGATGGTGGTGGGGCACTGAACAGGCTCCCCGGGGAACGGTCACGGCCCCAAGGCTGCCCGAGCTCCAGGAGCGTTTGGACAGCACTCTCAGAGAGATGCACAGGGTGGGTTTGTTGGGGTGTCTGTGCAGGGCCAGGAGTTGGACCCGATGGTCCTTGTGGGTACTTCCCAACTCGGGATATTCCACGGTTCTAGTCCATGACTGTTGTCGGGAAGACGCCGGCTTTAGCCGGGATTCTGTGTTCCCACGCGACCCGAGACTGTGAGTATCGCAGTCCTTCGCCCAGCGCGGTGACTCAGTGGTGGCTCAGTCTGCACGGCTGTTCCTGAGCCTGTCCCTTGGGTTTTGCTCCTACTAATAATCCCGCAGCGGGGCTTGGGGCTGGCCGTATTCAACACACGGCCCGGTTTGTTTGAACCACAGCTCGGTCCCACCGCGGCCCCAGCGCCCGTCCCCCCGTCCCCTCCCTTCCGGGGCGGGCGGCGCAGCGCGGAAGGACGCGAGGCCGGGAGGAAGCGGATCCCGCCGCCTCCGCGGCACTGGGCGGGGCGGGGGTCCGGGGGTGGTCGTACGGGCTCGGGAGGCAGGCGCGATGGAGCAGGCGCTGCCAGGCGTCTCCCGCCGCGCTGTGTGGGAAGTGCCGGCCCGGCGGTGGGAGCCCCGCGGCTTGGCCGTGCCCTGAGCCCGCCCGGGCGCGGAGGGGTCGGGGAGAGGCCGAAGCGGAAAGTGCGTGTCGGCTCTGGAGGTCGGGGAGCTGCCTAGAAGGGAGGGCAGAAAACCCCGCTCCAGGCGCTCCGGAGCAATTCTCCTTCGCTGCGTTTTCCTGAGCCTTAGCACGGAAAACTTGGCTGCTCTCGCATTTGTTTATGGTTTGTTACAGTGTGCGAGTTTTGTGGGTTTTTATTACGATCTCAGTCGTGTGTGGCTGGCGGGCAGCGTCACCAGTACGACACTGCGATGTTTCAGCCGCCGCAGGGCAGGGTTTAAATCCAAACCAAACCCTGTTTTCGTTTAAAAAAGGAAAAAAAAAAAAAAGCCGAAAATATGTTGACGTTTTTGTACGATCCTTTAAAATGTATTGACGGCTTCAGTGTTTAAAATACACTGGCCTTTTGTACAAGGTCAGAATCAGTAAAAAAGATCTACAAATTGAAGGCTGCCCCTCATTAAGCTGGTTGCTACTCTTCCATATTGCTGGTAGCTGAAAAACCTTCTTTTTTTTCTCTTTTCCCTAAGGGGAAATCTGATTTATTAAGTATTGGGAAAGAAATTGCTTTAAACTAAAAGAGAGTAGGATTAGATTTAGATATGTTCCCTGAGAAGGTGGTGAGGCCCTGGCACAGGGTGCCCAGAGAAGCTCTGGCTGCCCCATCCCTGGAAGTGTCCAAGCCCAGGTTGGATGGGGCTTGGAGCAACCTGGGACAGTGGAAGGTGTCTCTGCCTGTGGCAGGGGGTGGAATGAGATGACCTTTAAGGGTGTCCCTTCCAACCCACCCATTCTGGGATTCTATGAACTGCAGCAAACGGTTGATTCAAACAGAAAAAGTTTAAATAACAAATATGGTGAAGTTTTGGACATTTATGAGGAAATTGTGGGATTTCCCTTGTTTGTAGGGCCTTAAGGACGAGTCAGACAAGCACCTGCCAGGAATGACCTGGAAAGAATCACTTCTGCTTTGGAAGAAAATGTAAGTCTGTAGTTCAATGTAAGTCTGTAGGGATCAATAGACCACACAGATCTATTAGTAGATACATCTGTAGATCACCATGGATCTGCATCAATAGATCTGTAGGTCACTAAATGTGAATCAGTAGATCTGTAACTCATTATAAATCTGTCTGGATCAATAGATCTGTATCTCACTGTGAATCTGCTTGGATCAATTGATCTGTAGCTCACTATAGRTCAGTCTGGATCAATAGATCTGTGGCCCATCAGCCGTGCAAGCTGCTGTGGTTTCACAGAGACACATCTCCAGTGGCTCCTGGTGGCACTTGCACCCTCTATTTCTCCCCTTTCACTCCTAATGCGCTGAACCAACAGAGCAAGACCCACCCACAGGGCTGCACCTTCCAAACGTGAGCTCCGGAGTCAGACCAGTGGATCCGAGTCCATGGCAGGGGCTGGAATGGAATGGTCTTTATGGTCCTTTCCTGTTGCTGGTTGCCTGGGAGAACAGACCGCCCCCCACCTGGCTGCAGCCTCCTTTCGGGTAGTTGTAGAGTGATAAGGTCACCCCTGAGGCTTCTCTTCTCCAGGCTAAACAACCCCAGTTCGCTCAGTCGCTCCTCGCAGGGCTTGCGTTCCAGACCCTTCACCAGCCTTGTTGCCCTTCTCATCTAGTCCGACTCCTGGCCCTGCACAGACACCCCAACAATCCCACCCTGTGCCTCAGAGTGTTGTCCAAACGCTCCTGGAGCTCTGGCAGCCTTGGTGCCGTGACTATTTCCTGGGGAGCCTGTTCAGTACCTCACCACACTCTGGGGGAAGAACCTTTTCCCCTGACACAGCTCCAGCCATTCCCTGGGTCCTGCCACTGGTCAACAGAGCAGAGGTCAGTGCATGTCCCCCCCCCCACTCCAATCTATAACCTCCCTGTACAAGTCTCTTCCTTCACTTTCCTCTGCCTCAGGTGCTTCTGTCACCAGTCCAGGGATTTTCTCTCTCCCAAGGCTCATTTTCTAGCTGGAGGCTTTTCTGATCCTCCCTGACTTGTGTCCTGGAGAGACACCTGTGACCCAGGTGTGGAACATCCCCTCCCCATCCAGAGGATCCCCACGGTGAGGGATGGTGTCCATGGGGTGCTGACTGCTGTGACCCACCTGGGAATAGTGGGCACAGCTTCTGGAGGCACCTTCTGGAACACCCAGAGATGATGTCACAGTCTGTGCAGAGCTTTATCAGGCAATAAACATTAACATTCCTCAGCCCCAGCTGCCAGAGTGTTGCTGGAAGGGACTTGTTACTTTTATGAAGGAGAAGATGAAAGACTGCTGGGAGAGAAGGCCTCAATAACCTGGATACCACCTGACTGAACACCCACATCCTCCCATAAAACTTCACCTCAAATGAGAGTGATTTATACCCAGCTCTTTATTGGTTTTGAGTGATCCAGCCTCAGGAACTAGGATCTGCAATTGCCCCTATTTCACACAGAACAAACATTATTCCTGCCATAAACTCTTTGAGGCAGGGCTTGTGTTTTATTTGCATTCATTTGTCCGGCCTCTTTTCCAAGCCAGCTGTCCCCTGACATCATATACTCACAAACCCCACAAGTGCCTCTCAGAGATGCTAGTCCCTGACTGATTTAACTGATGGCTCTTTTTTGATGCTGCTTCTCCTGGGGAGGTGCAGAACCTGGGACCCCAACAGAGGCAAGGCTGCCACAGGCCCACCAGGCTCAGCAACACTGTGTATCTCCAGTAGCTGCACATCAGCCCAGTAGCTGCTCCTGGATCTTCCCCATTGACCCCTGCAGACTCCCAAGATCTTTCCAGCAATTGGCCAGGCCCCTCTGAGCCTCTGGCAGTCAAATCCTCTGGTTTTCACATCCTTGTGCACATGCAGACTCTTGGCTCCCAAGGCTCTTACCCAGCTGGTCAGCTCCTCTGGCTGGACACTCCCTGGATCCACATCCCCACACACCCACACAGCTCTGGCCCTGGCACGTGAGCTGTTTGCCTACAGTCCCACTCTGGGGGGGCTCTCAAACTTCGTTTCAGAGGGAATAAACAATCCCTGACCCAGGAAAATATTTAGGAATGGAGGTTAATGAGAAGCCAGGTCACAATGTCCTGATCAGGATCATGCTACCCAGTAAGCTCTTTACACAGCACTGGCCACTCTTGTCCCCTGAGCCTTATTTTTGTCCTGTGTTTGTTCCTCTCCAAATTCCATCAACCCCTCCATTTCCCCACCTTTGGTTCTTCCCCTAAGCTTCCTATAGTAAATGTAATTTGATCCAGAACTTCCCCTCCCCTGCGCTTCAGAATGTTTCCTATACACCTATGCAGGGAGAAAGGGAGAAGAGAGAGGTTGGTTGGAGGGACCTTAAAGGTCATCCAGTCCCACCTCTTGCCATGGGCAAGGACACCTTCCACTATCCCAGGTTGCTCCAAACCCCCTCCAACCTAGCCTTGGACACTTCCGAGGATGGGGCAGCCGCAGCTTCCCTGGGCAACCTGTGCCGGGGCCTCACCATCCTCACAGCCAAGGATTCCTTCCCAATATCCCATCTATCCCTGCCCTCTGGCAGTGGGAAGCCATTCCCCCTTCTCCTGTCACTCCAGGCCTTGTCCAAAGCTTCTCTCCACCTCTTCTGGAGCCCCTTTAGGCACTGGAAGGAGCTCTGAGGTCTCCCTGGAGCCTTCTCCAAATGAACACCCCTAGCTCTCCCAGCCTGGCTCCTGAGGGGCTCCAGCCCTTGAAGCATCTCCATGTCTCTCAGAGGCCTTTGTTGACTGGCAATGACAAAGTTTAGGTCACATCTTCAATGTGCATGAGATGTCCACGGGACGCTCCCTAGGCACAATCTGTTTTACTCCTGGAATGCAACAGGAAGAGAATTCTTTGTGTGATGTTCTGTGAATTCCCCTCTCTCTGGTGATGAGTTATCTCAGCTGTTGACTTACCGGGGTTCAGACCTTCCGCCCTTCCCAAAAACAATCTGTTCAACAGTTGGATTGCCAGAGTGTATAGCCCTTGTTATTCCTGCAAGTCCCTGTTGTTCTCTGTGCCTTTGTGTGCTCACTCACCCACATCTGCCAAGTTCATTGAGAGCCATCACAAGAGCTCTACTGAAGGCCCTGAAGTCTGAGTCAACAAGAGATCAAAGATAAGGAGCAGCTTTAGAGCACAAAAAGCCAAATGATATCAGACAAAGGGAATTTAGTGAAATGATCAGGCGGTGGGTTCAGAATAATCATAGATATTTCTTTTTCACCAACAAATATGCACCACATTCGGTACAAGCTTCCAAAATAATAAAAAAACTCTTCCAGAGCTATTAAAACCCGATGTGGCTCATGAGCAAACTGAGACATGGATCCTTGGAAGTGTCACAGAAGTGTCACTGGATGTGCCTTTCTGAAGGATCTGGAAATAAGAGACCCTCCCATGATTAACCTGTTTCTCACAATTGCCCCCTTCACCCTTTTCCTCTCCTCTTTCCCAGATTAAAGAAGTTCATCTCCCCCCCACCTGATGTGCCACAGACCCCTCACCACCTTGGTCACCCTGCACTGGATTTTCCAGTTTTTTTCACAGGTATCTCCCAGGGGAGGGGTTGGACATCTACCGGAAGATATCAAAAAGTCAAAGTTGCCTGGGCTAAGTCATCTGACTGACTATTCCCAGCTGGGAGACACCAAACTGTGGGGTATTTGCTATTTAAAGCAGATGAATGCTAACAGGGATATTGGGATTCATTGTGTCGCCTCATCCACTGAAATGGCAAAGCAGAACATTTACTGATCTGGTCAAAAAGTGTCTCACCATGACAGGAATGAAAACAGCAATAAAATACTTTTATCAGCAATTCTGATTCCAGTGCCTGATAGTGCAAATATCCYAGGCAGAGGAGAACATGGGATTTGTCTTTCAGATTCCTGGAAAAAAAAAACAAGTTAAGATCCTGGAAAGATCTAAAGTTCTAAGAGTGTTTCTATCTCGACCCTGATATTTTTTATCAGAACATGCAAAATATTTAATGCAAATTCTCCTTGGGTGTGCCATTGCTTTTATGGACTTTTTATTGCTTATAAACCAAATCACGTCATCGCTGGTACTTTCTCTGACCCTTTAGTTAAAATATTACCCCAAGGACAATCATATCTTTGTGTGCTCAGTGTTTGCTGACTACTCCAGGATCCTTGGATTTGCATGGGGTAGGAGCAGAGGCCCACCCAGGGATAAGACCAACCCCATCAACACTGCCTGCAATCATTCTGCATTTTTTCCAAGAAAAAGTTCATTTGAAATTAGCAAAATCTTCTGTTCTTCTCTTTCCTAGGTGGGGGCAAGTCAGAAATTCACTGATATTAAACAAAAAGACGAAAAGAAGGGTGACTGAGCACTGGAATGGGCTGCCCAGAGAGACTGTGGAGTCTCCATCCTTGGAGACATCCGAAAGTCATCTGGAAATGGTCCGGGGCACTCAGGTCCCAGGGAGGTAGGACTGGATGACCCCCAGCATCCCTTCCAACCTTAACCACTCCAGGATTCTGTAAAGAAATGGATTTCAGCCTTCATATTTTTGTACTTTTGAAAGGAAGAAAATTTTTTTGCTGCTAAAACTTCTTTTCCTGCTTGCCTCAAATGCTGTCTGGATTTATCCCTTTATGGAAAATTTAAAAAAAAAAAAAAAGAGAGAAGGAAAAAAAGGAAAAAAACAAGGGTTAACGAACATTCTGAAATACAGGATGAATATGGGCAAACCAGGATGTGGTAATCGCTGGATGGGTGGGAAGACAGAGGTTAATGGGAATAGAAGCAGATGAACACAACATTTCTGGATAGAAGGGATATGGGAGTGGGACTAGAGGGTAATGTGGGTGGGGATTGCAAAGAAATGATGGGATTAGTATTTTAGTAGGATCTAAAGCTGGTTGGTTGAGAACACTGGTGGCTAGAACTAGAGGAGAGATTAAAAAGATGAGAAATACGTAGAAATTCTGTATTTTAAACTAAGAAAAAATGATCAATCCAGGGAATTTTGAGCTTCAGTGGAATACAGGGAGAAATGGGCAGGGAAATCCCATAAGGACCAAGGGAGTCATGGGGCAGGAATTAAGGGGGAGGAATAATGAAAGCTGGATAAAGAGCCACATTATAGAATCAAGGAGAAAAAAAAAAACAACCCAAACTCCAAAAATTAGAGAGAAGAGACTGGGGATGGTGCCAGTAGGAAGGAGCAGAACTGGCAGCCAGTAGGTAGAATAAATGGATGTATCAGGCAAGGCCTGGATAATGTGGAAATGTGGAAGAGCCAAGCAAAGTGAGGAGGAAGGTAAGAGAAATTTGGGGGGAAACGTGAGGCAAATTTAAGAGAGAACAGGCACAAAAGTCTGTGCGTTCAGTAATAGTGAGAAAAGGGAAAATCCCACCTTCCTAATGACTGTGGACATCATAACACAGAATTACACAGTGATAAAGGGACGAGGGGAATCAGGGGCTGGGAGTGGCAAGTGCTGGACACAGGGAAGAGCTCCCAGTCTCTGGATTATTCAGTGCTTCAAGGAACTCTTGGAATTACAGAACTGATGGAATTTGTCGTCTCGGTGCTCAACAGCTGCAAAAAAACTCCAGTGTTGGGAGTTGGCAATAAAGGAGCTGTTAATATTGCTGAGGTTCAGGCCTGGGGGTGTCAGGGCAGTACAGACCACACTGCCCTTCCTATGGATCAGAAAGGAAGAGGAAATGATTCAGAAAGAAGAATTCATAGATTCTAAAGCCTAAAAGACCCCTCTGCAGATGCCCAGTGTGGACTGAGATTTAACATGTGCTAGAGAAAGGTGTGCACGTGTTAAGGAGGAATTTGTGTGTGGTTAAAGGATGTGGATGTAAAGTCTATGTTTAAGAAAGATAATACAGGCAATACTTAATTAGCAGGTGCTCAATCTCCCTTGCAAGTTGCTCATTATTTAATCACACACCCTGAAAGGAAATGGTGTCTAAGACTCTGATTCTACCCAGCTACCATTTTGTTACACCCCTGACATAAAATCCCCCTTTTTATCAATCAGCTTTCCCTGTGTGCGAATCTCCCCCTGTGTCAGGGAGTTCTCTTGTCCTGCATAAAGTAACTTCTGTAATACCCACTGCCATACACGTTACATGGGCAGGATCATCCTGGCTTTGGGAAGAGCTGCCAGCTGTGGCTGCTGTCCTCATGGACGGCCTTTTGCTCCTACCTCTGTTCAGTGCTTCTACTCCAGAATTTCTTCCGAAGATCCAATCTAAATCTCCCCTCCAAGGCCATTCCTCCTCGTCCTGTCACTGCCTGCTCTCGTAAAAAGTTCAAGCTCTTCGTCAGAAGAGCAGAGGACTTTGTTCCAAAAAGGAATGTTTGCCACCATGATCACTAAAGGCTTTGAAATCTTTATCCCATGTTTTTCTTTGGAACTCAGCCCTAAATCTCCTTTCAATTTCCCCCCTCACCTCGCTCCTGTACCCAGAAATGGGGCAGTTTTAGTAGCCAGCAGCAGGAGAGTAGAAAGTTCCTTTTTCTCCCTTCCCAGCTGTACAATATCCCTCCTGCAGCCCTGTGTTATCATCTCATATCAACAGAATTGGCTTGCACATGTTCTCATGAGCAAAGAGTACAAATAAATTTGTGCTGCTTAATAGGGGCACTGTTATGCTACAAGAAGTACCCTTTAAATTGGAGCAAATTCTCYCAAGTCATTAAAAAAGACATCACAGAAAATTATACATTCATGTCCCTTGTGTTTTTTCCCTTTTAAAATAATGTTAGTCCTTTAAAGGAGTGAAAATGTGCAGAATAGCAGATTTGGGCATAAACATGGGCAAGTCCTAAACTCCAAAATTAGAGTAAAACTGTCCCGGGTCAGCCCATAAAAGCCTGTATTTGCTTAAAACCAGATTATAGAACTGAGTGTCTGGGCATTCCAGTACACTGGATGAGAACTCAGAACCAAGGCCAAGGGCAGCTGCTGAGAAAACCTTATTATATTGGGGCAATTCCAAAAAACTGAGTGTACTCAAGGTTTTTTCCAGTGCTGTGTTCCCTTACCCAGCTCCCAGGGACAAACCTCACTCCCAGAGAGGTGTCCATGTCTATCCCATCCATCATTTGCAGTTGAACTTGGAGACACAGCTGCAGCCTGGCAATATCTTGCTGCAGCATGGGAAACTTCTGATGTAGAAAAACTGCTCAGTATTCCCTGGGATTAGGCTTCCAAGGGAATGTGCTGAAGATGATTGAGGAAACCTGGACATTTCTGTGCTGTACCTTCCAGAGCACTGCTGGTGGTGGCTGTCACCTGCCTGACCTCCCTATGGCATCACTGAGCCATGAGAATGAATATTAAAAGAAGCTGATGTGTGTGACAAGGAATAAAGGACAAGGGATGCTTGTGATCAGCTCCAAGGGTTGAAATGTGATTGCACCAATATTCAGGTTGTGTTAGTCTCCTCAAAAAGCCCAGTCTGCACAAGACCAGGCATTTGTGCTGGTGAATATATTTACCTTTGGATTCCATTTCCCTCCTGAGAGGTGTTTCTCGGACACACTGCTCTGATTTAATGCTCTTGGTTTAGTGCTGTGCACAATAGGTGGGATTTAGAACGAAATCTTGTGTCCTCCTGATTCACTTCCATCACAACGCTGATTAAACTCCGCCAACGCTTCCCAAGTAGTGCTGGCAGACAGGGAAACCTGCTGGATTTAGAGTTTAGCACTGTGGGAAGAGCCCCAGTGACCCAGCCTGGACTTCGGTTAGAGGTAGACTGGAGTTACGGTATCGATCCTTTGCAGGATCTGTTCACACCACTCCTACATCATTCCTTGCCTTATTCTGCCCTTTGCCCCCTTGTCACCAGTTTTGCATATTCCCTATGAACAGCAGTACAGAAATATGATACGTAATTTTCTAACCAGAGCCCAGAGCCAAGAGTTGATTGTAAATCTCATATGAGGAGAGGAGAAAGGTATCAGCACCAGGCTGACGTCTGTCCTCTCATTAGTGATTAAACATTAATAGTAAATCAGAGAATCATATCAGAGAATCCCAGGCTGGTCTGGGTTGGGAGGGACCTTGAAGCCCATCCCATCCCATCCCATCCCATCCCATCCCATCCCATCCCATCCCATCCCATCCCATCCCATCCCATCCCACTCCTGCCGTGGTCAGGGACGCTTTCCACTCTACCAGGTTGCTCCAAGCCTCGTCCAACCTGATCTTGGCTCCTCATCTCCACAAAGCACTGAGATTCAGAAGTCACTTACAGATCATGAGTGGAGAAAAGGAATGAACTTTAATAAGTGGATTGAGGGAAATAATGGATTTGGAGGTAAGAAGGGTGTGTGGGGTAACCCAAGCCTGATGGTTTGGTGAAAAATAAGGGAATCAGCATCATCTTTTCTCATAATTCAAATTACCCAGTTGAATCGCCAGTGAGACAATTCATTGTAGCTCATTTTTCAGGGACTGAGGTGTTGAAGAATCATAGAATCACAGAATGGTTTGGTTTGGAAGGGACCCCAAAGATCATTTAGTTCCAGCCCCTGTCCTGGGCAGGGACACCTCCTACTGGACCCCTCAGGAAGGGCTTTGCGCTGTGACCTGATGCCAGAAGTCAGTTCTGCCCAAAATCAGTTCTTTCTGTTGTGGGATTTCACTCAACTCAGCATTTGGGCTATAAACACAAACATCACAAAGTGCTGTCAGAGCACTGAGATCCATCTGCTCCCTGTGGGTTGGAGGCTGCATATATAAAAATGAAGATAATAGTTCAACAGTTACAAATAGGAGGGAAAAATTTAAAATATCTGATATGGACTTGCATTACCATGATGAACCTGGAGGTACTCAGCCTGGAGAAAAGGAGGCTCAGGGGGGACCTTCTGGCTCTCCACAACTCCCTGACAGGAGGGGGCAGCCAGGGGTGGGTCAGGGTCTGCTCCCAGGGAACAAGGGGCAATGCAAGAGGAAACAGCCTCAAGTTGTGCCAGGGAAGGTTAGGCTGGACATCAGGAGGAATGTCTTCACGGAAAGGGTGGTCAGGAATAGGGAAGGGGCTGCCCAGGGCAGTGGTGGAGTCCCCATCCAAGGAAGGACTGGGCATGGCACGCAGTGCTCTGGGGCTGGATGACAAGGTGGGGATCAGGCACAGGTTGCACTCAATGATCCTGGAGGGCTTTTCCAACTCAAATAGTTCTGTGATTCTGTGACTACAAATTGGCTTAAGTTCAGGACATTATTAAAAGATATCTTTTATTCAGGGAAGCCCCAGACATGAAACACCTTATATGGGGAAAAAGCAAGTAGGCAAGAAGAGCATCCTAAAACAAAACCCACCCCAAAACCCAGCAATAACAAACAAAACAAAAGAAAATCCAAATTAATACTAGTTTTTATTGCTTATACAGCATATAAACATGGGCAGATCGTTTCTTCACAATCTTGCCACCAATAAATAAAACAACAGGCAATGTTTTCATTTCAGTGTGATTCTAACACTACACTTTGGAATTCCTTTCTCCCAAAGAGAGTTTAAAGAACCTTAATATCCAACCAGGGAAGAAGTGTTCCTGTGCTCCTCTACACCCATTCCCTAAATCAACAACAATCAGTACAAGGAACAGTCTGATTTCTGGCTGTCAAAGTGTTCCTAAACACCAGGAATTTGTCTCAAGTTATTTGTTGCCATTCTGCTACAAAATCAAAGGTGTCACCTGCAAACAGGTGGAAGGGAAAGGGATCCAACACACTGGGAAGGAGGGACTGGGAAAGGGAATAACCCAGTGATGTTGTGTGTAGGGGAGGCCAAATCACAGGCAGATATTAATGATTAGATCCTACTTATTGGACATTAAATATTAGATACTAAATACTAGCTATTAAAAAGGCTGCCGGGGGTGCTGAGTTTCACCCAGCTTGTTCAAATCCAGGCAAAATAGTGGGAAATGAAACCCAGGGCTTTTCCATTCCAGTGTCACCCAACTCCTGCAGCACTTGCACCTCTCAGAGGAGTCACAGCCTCCTTGTTGGCAGAACTGCTCTGCTGGTGGCACCTGATCCAGGTGCTGCAAGACTGCAGGGATGTCCCCACGAGCTGGCAGCTCCAGTTTGGCTGGAGTGGGAGATGAAGCCCAGGTATATTGATTGGTGAAAGTACATGATCTCGCCACAGGAATGCACAAACTTCCCAGCTGGACACATCTTCTGTGGGTTTTTCCATCTTCACTCAGAAGCAGCCGGCACAGGCAGCGTTGGCACAGATCTCACACAGGTCGTCCTCGGCAGCCAGGCCTGTCCGGGAGAAAGGAGGGATTCAGTCAGATGCCAGGAGGGCAGAGCCACTGTCAAAGCACTTGGAGACGCCTTTGCATTCCTGTTTTATCATTGTAAAGATCCTTACAGGTAATACTGCTCTAAGTAAAATTAGCTCATGCTAAAATCTGGCTTAAGGAATGAAATCATGCCTGAATTCTTTGGGAAGCAATGGGAACATGTGGAAGCAAGAGGACAACAGGGCATGGCAGCATTTCGTCCTAAAGTGTCCCTTGTACTGGACAGTAGATAAAAGCAATATACTAACATAAAAAAGCAAACACTGCAGCAGCAGCAGCAGCCCGTGGCGGAGGGACTTTGGATGAGGGGGAATGGATTAAGCTGAAGAAGGGTAGATTTAGATGAGAAATTGGGAGGAAATTCCTCCCTGTGAGGGTGGGGAGGCCCCGACACAGGTTGCCCAGAGCAGCTGTGGCTGCCCCATCTCTGGAAGTGTCCAAGGCCAGGTTGGACAGGGCTTGGAGCAGTCTGGGATATTGGAAGGTGTCCCTGCCCATGGCAAGGGGTGGAATGGGATGAGCTTTAAGGTCTTTCCAACCCAACCATTCAGTGATTCCATTATTCTACTTGGATGAACTTTTCCATGGTCACAGCAGTGGGATGTGCCCAGGGAACAGCTCAGCTCAGCACTGCGGGAATTTTCCGTAGGGGGTTCGTGGAGCCCAACCCTTGCAGGAGAAAGGGCAGCACAAAGGCAGCACAAACCGTCCCAGATGCCCTAGAAGTGACACAGCAGTAATTCCATGGCTTTGCCTCCTGCTATTGGAATGTTTAAGGCTGAAAAGTGTAGTAAAAATGAAAACTACGAAATATGAACTACATACTCAGCCTCCTAAAAATCATGGGTGCATCTTCCCTCTTGCACACAGGCCGGAATTCCTCAGGGAGGTGTTCTTCTTGGCATGGGGAATAGCTGGCCATGGGAACCACCATGCGAGGGTTGATGTGTCTGTTCCCATCCATGAGCTCCTTCAGCTTCTTCACGGACTCCAGGGAGAATTTCAAGTCACCATCCTGTGCAGAACCAGAAAAAAGAGGTGTCAGGAAGTCAGGCCTTTGGCAAATCCACTCCATTTCAACCAGGAGCTCTCCCAAAAAATATAGCAGAGGGAAAAGACGGTGTTGAAAGAAAGCCCAGATAAAACCTGTGCTGAATGAGGGCAGTGGACAGAGGGAGAATTTGGGCCTGGCTCATCCCCATGAGAAGACCCATAAAATCTGGGATAGGAAGATCCAGGCTGGGAATCTTCAGCCTAGAAAAGAGATGGGTTGGGTTGGGTTGGGTTGGGTTGGGTTGGGTTGGGTTGGGTTGGGTTGGGTTGGGTTGGGTTGGGTTGGGTTGGAAGGGCCCTTAAAGCTCTCCTCATTCCACCCCCTGCCACAGGCAGGGACATCTTCCGCTACACCAGGTTGCTCCAAGTGCCATCCAGCACTTCCAGGGATATGTGGTAGAGATTTACAAAATCATGAATTGAATGGGAGTAAATGGGAATTTATTTGGTTCACTCTTTCTCCTGACAGTAGTGGAAGTGTCAAGTGTTGGCTGTGACCTGGCAGGGTGTGACCACACAAAAGGAGCTCTTCTTTTACACCACACGTTGTTAAGGGCTTAAAGCCTTCATCCCAAGACATTGTGGAAAGTTTCCATTAATTTAGAATCACAGAATCTCTTGAGTTGGAAGGGACCCACAGGGATCATTGGCTCCAGCTCCTGGCCCTGCACAGACAGCCCAACAATCCCACCCTGTGCCAATTTACAACTTGCCCACGCAATTCATGAAAAACAAGGTTTTGGAAGCATAAATGTTACACTTCTGACTCAAAGCTCACACTAGAAACCTAAGGAAGCTGGGACAGGACTCTGCGAAATATTACTCTATGTTTTCGTTGCTTGTCCCTGTGCATCAGTTAAGGGTCATTCCCTCAGTTTCAAGAGAATTCCCCTTTTTGAGCTCATAAATTTAAGTTGCAGTTATTGCAGCTGTCTAACCAAGTGCACAAAGTCTGTGCCCGTCTGCAGATAATCAGTTTGGCCTAGAAGACAAAATAAGCATTTTCAAACTGATTTTTATCTGCTGTTTTAACATGGTTTCGTGGCCAACATAGTCAGTAAGGTGACGTGGAAGGTTCCAACCCCATGTCAGGGTTTGGAACGAGATGGACTTTAGTGTCCCTCCCAACCCAAACCATCCTGGGATTCTGGGATCAAGTAACAGCTCCTCATCCAAAGAAATAAAATTCAGTGACTGATACAGCACAAGACCAAATATTAGCGTTTGTTTCACATCTCAGGAGTCCAGTGGGGAATGGTGTGAGATAAGTGGGGAGGCGATTTGATTCTGACTGGGGTTTTGGAGGGTTTTTTACAGAATCACATTATTTTGGTGTTAAAGGTTTAAAAAACCCAATCAGATAGACTTTGGACATGCATTTACTTAACTAAGTAAAATTCCTTTCTCTTGAAATCAGTTTATGATCTTACTCAGGTTAATTTATCAGTTGAACTCAATGATCTTAGAGATCTTTTCTGAACTTAATGATCCTGTAAAGGTTGATCAGGCACTGGCACCGGCTGCCCATGGCAGTAGTGGAGTCACCATCCCTGGAAGTGTTCAAAAAACATGTGGATATGGCACCTGGGGACATGGTGGATCTCTCGGTGCTGGAGGAGCAGTTGGATTCAATGACCTTAAATGGCTTTTCCAACATAAACAACTTTCTGATTCTGTGATCAGCCCTGGCTGCCTATGAAAAATTCACTTTTCCTGTATAAAGACAGCTCTAGAGTCTGCTGTTGGCCACACACCTGAGAAGCAAAACCCATAGAACTAAAAAGAGTGGATTTCCACAGGCACAATTTCAGAGRAAGCAGGACTTGGGAACAAACCCTAAGATCTGGAGGTCCTGGGGACAAAAAAGAACAAAAGAACAGCAAAATAGAAACAAAACCCTGCCACCTCAAGTAAGAAAGATGTATTAGAGAGAGCTAAATCTGACATATTATGGGACAGGGAAGGGAAATCTTGGAAACTATTTCAGGGAAGAAGAGTGGAAGCCAACTTTGTGCAGTGAAGAATCAAAGAATCAGTCAGACCTTAAGGACCTCAGGTGAAAGGAGTGCAACACACTCAGAGTTCACTGCAAGTACAGTGGGGAAAACACAGATTTAATGATTAATGAGAGAAGAATTCCAGCTCAAACTCCAGAGCTGCACTTCCTACTCTTTTACTCAACCCAGAAGCAGCCATTCTCATTTATTAAATTTTTTTTATGGCTACAAGTAGAAAACTGGGATGTTTTTCACTGGGTAGGAAGCTGTTTGCTCCTCTGGAGACTGTAAATGTTGAAGAATGGTTTGAAAGAAAGGAATAGCTTAAACCTTCTACCTCTGGATATCTCTGCCATCCAAAGGACAAAAAGAGGATAGTCCAGGAAACAAACATACCTTATCCCTGGAAACCTGCTGCAGACACATAGAGAGTCAATAACTGTTTAACAGGTATTAGTTTTCCTGGCTTCCTGAGGAAGTTATTTATATTGCAATCAGACTGAAATCTCCCACACTGTTTCTCAGGATGAGTGCAGAGAGATCCAAAGCTCTCCCAAGGACAGACCAGGGCCCTGAAGTACCTTCTTAACCCCTTCCACGTTGCATGGAATATTGGCCATAGGTGCTGTGTACTTGGAAAACTTCATTGAGCCTCTTCTAATCACTTTTCTGCCTATTAATATTTAATTAGATACAACTAAGCTCTTCTTTGCCCTTTTTTTACAGGCTCCATCCCATAAACTCACAGATCATTTCCATAAAGAACTTCCTGCCTAGAACCAGGTAACACAAGACAATTTCTCCTTTGTCACCCCTTGTTTGCATCACTCTCTAAAGTCAGCACTTTCACCGCACGTGGCTTTAGGTCCAGGAGAAAACCCCAGGTATGAAACGCCTCAGTCCCTAAGGGATTTCAGAGCAGAGATATGGCTGGAGAAGGTAAATAAACAGCAGTAGCATTTAGTGATACCTGAAGTGTTTTACAGAAGGAAAACCCAGAGCACAGGGAGATGCAGGTGGAAATCAAGGCAGAGCAAAGCAAAAATTCAGGTCTATTAATTTAGCTCAAGATTCCTGTTGCAGCCAGAAGTTTAAAAAATATCAGCACTTTGTTGAACTTGAAATACCAACAAATGAAAGAGAAAAAACTTACCTGAACATAGACTGCCTGGGAGACGTGCACCAGGACAAAGACTGCCAGGACTGTCCAGGAAAGAAAGATTTTCATAGTGCCTGCAAAGCCAAGCCTCTCCTCACCTGGATAGATTTTATTTCGTCTGCCTTTGGCCTTTCTCCACCTTTTTTGTGTCTCTCAGACTTTCCCTCTTCTCCTGAGCTCTCAGAGTGTCCAGCGGTCAGAGCTTTATAAAGACATCACACGGCGTTAGGTTGGTAATCCATTAATCTGAACTTTTTTATTGACATATCATAAAGCCTGAGGGGACTCTCAGTTATCTGCTCAGTAGCACAGCAGGTCAGTCACACCCAGGGCAGATCCTGGGATTTATGAGTTGCTCCCACTTTGAGACACTGGCCATGACATGGGTGGGCAAAACTTTCCAAACTGCAATAAATAAGTGGTGGAGATTGAGCTCAGGCAGCACCCGAAAGTCCCCATAATTCTGGCCACTTTCTGCAGAGCTGGGAGTAAAAAAAGAAGTTTGGAAGACGATAGAAAAAAAACAATCCAGTCAGTTGCCTATTCTGGGAGTTCCAGGAACTAAGAGTGTAATCACAGAATCATGGAATTGCTAAAGTTGGAGAAGCCCTCTAAGATCATTGAGTCCAACCATCAACCCAGGACCTGGTTGTAGGTTGTTCACCATTAACCATGTCCCCAGATGCCACATCCACACGTTTTTTGAACATTTCCAGTGATGATGACTCCACCACTGGCCTGGGCAGCCCCTTCCAGTGCCTGACCACCCTTTCCACAAAGAGATTTTCCCAACATCCAACCTAAAGCTCCCCTGGCACGACTCGAGGCCATTTTCCCTGGTCCTGTCCCTTGTCACCCCACTCCTGTTAGGGCTTTGGAGAGAGCCAAGGACCAAGGCAGAGAAGCCCAGGCTGTGCCTGCACATGCCCACCTATAAAATGTCATCTCTGCTCTTTTCAGCCCCTAATTAAAATGCGTGTGTTAAAAGGCACGGGAGGTGTCATTAAGGACAAGGGCTGCCAGGAAGCAAACCCATTTCTCCGTGGCTTCCATGCTTATATAGAAACATGGGAAAGTCACACGGATGGAGAACACCAACGTGCCTCAGCTCGGTTCTGACATCAAGCTCAGATCCTTTAATCTGTAAATGATTTCTGGAATTTTGTGGGTTGGGATTAACACAGACACCAGGAGAACAATGTTCCTGGTCCCAGCAGAACAGGAGAGGGCAACAGTCACCCACTGAGCACCTTCCTCAAATCTCAGCAGTGCTTTATGCCCCAAAGGCTCCAGTTCTTGGTGTAACCCAAATTATTTTTCAAGTTACAGTGAAAATCATCTTTCTGCTTGGAGTAAAATTGCAGAATCCAAAGCAGCCAAGTCCCCAGGCAGGGGGCTTGAAGGGAGGGAATGGGACTTTTCGGATTCATTATAACCCAAAAATTACTGTAGAGTTGAAGCTGAGCTGACAATGCAGAGTGTGGGCTGACAGACTTTGCTGCTCTCCTCTCCTCTCCACCAGCCTMATCCATGAAATTTAAACCCCTGAAAGGATCTTTATTCCAACAAAACGAGCCTGTTTCCTCTGCTGTAATGATTTCTCTGCTTTCTGCTGCCCTGGCCAGCAGCCAACAGCATTTGCAACAGCAGCTTGGGCCTCTGCCCTTAATTACTTTAATGTGGGTTAAGGGTGGAACAGCAAAGGGCAGAGCGAAAAATATCTGAGAACACTTCCACTGGTAATTTTTACAGCCATGTTCTTCTCCAAAACCTGGTTTATCCTCAACCCTTTAAGCCCTGAGTACAGCTTGGTGGAAACTAAACAGCAGATTAAAGAGGCATTGAGGGAACCAGAGAATTGTTAAGGTTGGAAAAAAACAACAGGATTATCGAGTCCAGCCTTGGAGAGAACCCAAAGAGATGGACAGGCAATTTTGGAGAGGTGTCACAAGAGACAACACTGACACAGACAGAGTTGTAGTCAATGGTTCTATATCCAGTGAGGGGTGGTGTACCTCAGGGTCCTGCCTTGGACAAGTGCTCTTTGATACCTTATCAAGGACACAGTGAGGTCGAGCACACCCTTAGCCTGTTGGCACGTGACAGGGAGCTGAGCAGGACAAGCGATGCACCCAAAGGATGGGGCCATCCTGGAGGACCTGGACAAGCCTGAGAAGTGGGTCCATGGGAATCTCATGAGGTCCTGCACATGAGTTGGGAAAACCCCCAGTCTCAATCCACTCTGGGAATGAAGGGCTTGATAGCAGGACTTGGAGTGGAAGAAGGACAAGAGGGGGACAAGCTCACTTCTGGACTGATACTGAAGTTGCCTCAACCCATGTTCAGGACATTGTATTTGGCCGCCTTGGTCCTCCTGAGGTTCCCATGGGCCCACTTCTGGAACACGTCCAGGCCCCCTGAATTGCATCCTGTCTCCCAGGTGTGTCACCTGCACTGCTCAGCTTGGGGTCATCTGCCAGTGTGCTGAGGGTGCCTTCGACCCCACTGTCTTTGTCATTGATGGAGACATTAAAAAGCACTGGTCCCGCTATGGATCCTGAGGGACACCCCTTTGTCACTGAGCTCCATCTGAGCTCTTCACCACTACCCTGTATGTAGTACATCCAACCAACTCCTTATCCCCTGAGCAGTCCATCCATGAAATTTGAATTATTCCAATTTAGAGAGAAGGATGTTTTGGCTTTGCTGTGCCCCTTTGCTCCTCAGGGTCACAGTGCAGGTCTGTGTGGGGCCACGACCCCACACCACACCCATGTCCCAGTTCCACTTCTCTCTGGGGTCGTGGAGCTCCAGCTGCTTCACCAAGCTCAGGGGGGACCAGGAACTGTTCCATTTAGGGAGGAGGGCAGAAACCTTCTGCTCACCAGGTCTGCTCCTGGAGATTCTGTGGCCTCTGAGACATCCCTGCCCTGCAGATCCAGCCCTGCCAGCCCAAGACTTGGGAGAGGCCAGGCCCAACACCAGAGGAACCCACCCATGTCCCACCTGCCCCATCCTGCTTGTGGCCTTCCTGGGGCTGGAAGGTGGGTCTGGTTGTCCCAATCCCAGGCTCATTCCCTGCTGTGCAGAGCCAGTTCCCACCCCGAGGTGAGAGACCCCTATATCTTTATTCCAGTTTGTGCACAGCAGGACCTGGGTGGTTCCCACAGACTTTGGCTCCCCGTTCATTGAAGCTTTATGTTATTTATACATTTTAGCAAACAAAGGCCTCTATATTCATTGGCTGCATGTTACAGAGTTCTCTAACTAATATTCTATCTTCTATTGATTAAATGATTGTCTCCCTTCTCACACTAATTAATCCACAGGCTCAGTCTTCTCCATCTCTGGAGTCGGTGGGATTCTGGAGTTGGTGGCCAGGAGTCGGTTGTCATGTTCCCCCCCTGCCAAAATCACCTTTCATAGAGTGAACACCTTGGACTGATGAGCTGGCCCTGTTTGTTCCTCCTTAGGCCCAGCCTCAATGGCCCTGAGGGCTGTGCAGCCCTCAGAGGGACCTGAACAGGCTGGGGAGATGGGCAGGGAAGAACCTTCTGAAGTTCAACAAGGGAAATGCAGGTCCTGCACCTGTGGAGGAACAACCCCAGGCACCAGCACAGGCTGGGGGTGACCTGCGGGAGCAGCTCTGCGGGGAAGGACCTGGGGGTCCTGGAGACAATGAGCTATCCCTGTGCCAGCAGAGGGTGTCAGGAAGAGCACTGCCAGCAGATGAGGGAGTGCTCCTGCCCCTCTGGTCAGCCCTGGGAGGCACATCTGGAGTGCTGTGTCCACTCCTGGACTCCTCAGCACAGTAGGGACAGGGAGCTCCTGGAGCGGGGCCAGTGGAGGCTGAGGAGATGAGGAAGAGCCTGGAGCTCAGGAAAGGCCAGGGGAGCTGGGGCTGTTCAGCCTCAGGAGGAGACGCAGCTGAGAGGGGCCCTATCCCTGTCTGCAGGGAGGGCTCAGAGCAGGGACCAGGCTCTGCTCCAGAAGGCCCAGCGATGGGACAAGAGGAACAGGCAGGAACTGATGACCAGGAAATTCCAGCTGAACATAAGGCAGAACTTCTTTGCTGTACAGTGAGTGAGCCCTGAACAGGTGGTCCAGAGAGGGTGTCTCCCTCAGTGGGGATATTTCAGACCCATCCAGACACAATCCTGTACCATTTGCTTTGGGATGGCCCTGCTAGAGCAGGGAGGTAGGACCAGATGAGCCACTGGGGTCCCTTCCAGTCTCACCCATCCTGGTGACTGGAGTTGTCCAGGTCCACCAGTCCCATCTGGATCACCAAACACCATTGTCCTGACTGGGGGCTCAGTCCCTGGTGTGAGCAGCAATTCACACACCGAGGCAATGGATTTCTAGATCTTTATTTCTTTTTCCGTGGTGTCAAGTGGTATTCCTTGTTCCGTGGTGTCATGTGGCTGCCCCCATGTCTCAGTTCCACTGTCCTCTGTTTGTGGAGCTCCAGCTGCTTCACCAAGCTCAGAATCAGGAGCTGTTCAGGATTCAGGGAGGAGGGCAGAGAACTTCTGCTCACCAGGCCTGCTCCTGGAGGTTCTATAGTCTCCCAGACCCCAGCCCTGCAGACCCAGCCCCGCCAGCCCAAGACATGGGAGAGGCCAGGCCAGACAACAGAGGAACCCACCCATGTCCCTACCTGCCCCACCCTGCCTGAGGCTGTCACCTGGGGCTGGAAGGCACATCTGGTTCAGGGACAGCTCCAGGACCCCCAGCAGCACAGACAGTGCTTCCCGGGGACTGCTGCCAGGCAAGGAAGGAATGTACTGCCACAGGAAAACGCATCCAGTGCTTGGAAATACTTACCAAGGGAATTGTCATAGGACCATTTCCGTAACAAGTTGATCTGCAAGGCCTTCTTGCACTGCTCCCGGGCAACTTTGTATGGCTTCAGATTTAGCAGGACCTGTTTTGCTCGTGGGGTCCTGCAAAGCAGGGACAGATTCCCCTCTCACTCCCTGGCTGGAATGCTGCCTGGCCCAGCTCCCGCTGCTCCTGTGTCCACATTCCCTTTGGCCTCACCACCCCCTTCAGCATGGGTACATGAGACACCAGGATCAGGGGCTATCCCAGGGCATGCCCATGTCAGGGGGTGTCCAAGGGACAATATCCAGCCCAGGGTTCAGGGCTCCACTTCCTTGATCCCAAAGGGGTCCCTCCCACCTGCTCAACCCTTCCTGGCCCTGCCAGGTGCTGCCACGCTCTTACCTTGGCTGTGGTCTCCCTCCACGAGGGGACAATGTCTTCTCCTTTCTCTCTGGGGACAGAGCAGCAGCCACTCCTGCCACAGCAGCCACTCTCTCCTTCCTTAGCCTTTCAAATCCTCCAGGATAGGAGGCAGCAGCCTTCCTCAGACTCCTCTGCTCTGCCAGGGGTGGAAGCTGTTACATGAAGAAAAGGGAAGGCAGCTCAGATATTTTGGCAACAATAAGGGTCCCATCCTGCAGCCCATGACCCAAGGGACAGTTTGGATTCCTGCTCTCTCCCCCAGAGTTCTTGGCAGTGACCCTCTGCTTCCTGAAGAAGCCTGGACACCGTAGAGGTTCAGTTCAGAGAAAAATTCCTTGCAACACAGTACAGAATGATGAAGTTGTTCCCACAACTGAATGGAGGACCCAAAAGACATCCCAGAACAAACACATCCAAAGGGATCCTTTCAACAGCCTCCCTGCAGTGATGCAGGACGCAATCCTACATCCATGTCACACACCTGAACATGTCGTCCCTGCCTGGTGGGAGCTGCCAGCCCAGCTTTGGGTGCTTCCATCCCCTCAGTGGCTCTGCCCTTCTTCCCAGAGTTCTCAATTGGAGGCAGCAAACTGCAAAGACACCACACAAGCATTTTGTCTGAGAACAGTGGGAGCATCTTCTCTGGTGTGTTTTCCAGGCCTCTCCAAAACTCTGCTGCCCGCTTCCCATGCCGCAGGAACCAAGGCCTTGGGCATGTGCCCATATCTGCTCTCCATAAGTACAAGCAGCATGGCCAAAGGTGACAGCTCCTCACACCTGTCCAGAAGCACGGGATTGCCCAAAGCCAGCTCTCGCAAACTCTCACCTCCCTCTCTGCACTCCACCATCAGCCTTTTTCTTTTCTCTTCCCTTCGCTTTCACATCACATATCCGACTCGGAGAAAGACGCGGACGAAGAAGGAGGCGTTGGCTGGGAGGGTTCCCTGAAAAAGAAAAAGAGAAAGCTCCTCTCAACTGCATCTCCAGAACATTTTGGACATGAGGGATCTCCCAGCCTTCCTGTCCCAGCCCAGTCCCCTTCCCTGAGGGCCATGTTGCTCCATGGTCCTGTCCCACTGCTTCCTTGGGTCCCCATTCAGAAAAAGAGGGACCTGCTGGGACACATTTCTGGCAGGAGACAGAATTCCCTTTGGCATAGAGGACGTCAGTTCCTAGGAGGGAACACACCTGGAGTTGTTCGGCGCTTGGTGTTGGTTTTGCTCGTGGGTCCAGTGCCTAGGAGGGAAGCACTTACAGGATGTGGCTGGGACTTCCCATCTGCCTGCACAAAGCTGCAAAGAAGGTGGTGACACCAGTTTGAGTAAGGGCAGCAGAGCCCATGGCAGCCTCTGGGAAGAAGTTGTTCCCAGGCATCCAGTTTTCCAAAGGAGACATAACACTGGAGCATGGGCAGAAGAGCCTCCCTCCACAGGGCTCCTCTCAGCCAGGTCTGGGCTCCCCCTTGTCAGAGACGCTTTCCAGGCAAAACAAACCCGCAGTGACTGAGAACATCTCAGGCTCTGGGGCCTGTTGGTTCTGAGTCTTTCTCAAAGGAAAAGGAAGGAGCTGGTGGAATTGTCTGCTCCATGGCCCCCAACTGTGCCTCCAGGATCATTCCCACAGAGGTGGGAAGATAAAGAAGGCCCTCTACCCAGGGAATCCACCTGAAACACTCCCCAAAGAAGTGGGCCAGAATGGCCATGGACCTTACACAATTTCAGTTCCACCTCCAAAATTAAATACATCCAAGGATTCCTCCCACGCAGGAGAAGCCTGGACAAAAAGGTGTTGCTGGTTATCACCCCCCATGTACAGAAACAATTGCACTCACTGCGGCAACACAAAGACACCTCCAGGAGGAATCTGGGAAATGTCCTTTTCTGTGTGGTCTATGAATAACGGCTTCAGATTTGGCGACTGCAACAGGGACAGAGACATGGCAGGATCCACAGGGAATTTACCTGCTGTTCACAAGGCACAAAACCCCTCTGCCACTCCCAGCCCCAGCTGCCCCTCCTCAACCCCCAGCCCCAGCTGTTTCTCCACCACCTCGTGTCCCTACATCATCCCAAATCCATGAGCATCTCCACCGCCTTGGCATTCTGGGACAACAAGGCCACACCAGCAGCATCTCCACAGGAGCCAAAGCCCAGGGCTAATTCCCTGGGAGCAGGAGGGCAGGCTCAGCTACCAGGACTGTGGAAAGCTGCCCAAGGCCACGGCTGTGTCCCCAGAAGTTTGAGGGCACATGAAATACATGCAAGACTCACCTGGAGCAAACCCTCTGCCAGGCGCTCCGACTGAGCCACCTCTCGGATCAAGCTTTCAAAGAATCTCATGGCCACGTGGCTTCCCCGGCAGACCAGGACGCCAATGTCCTTGAACACAAAGTCGAAGTTCTGGCCACTGGCCAAGGCCCACACACAGATCTTTAAGGTGGCCTCAATGCACATCACGATGGTGGCCTTTGGCTTGTGCAGGCGCAAGGCCACCTCAGCACAGACCAACTCATTGGCTTTGGAGAGCCCTGTGGAGAAACCATCCAACACAAAGTCACTCACTCAGCCCTTCTGTGTGGCCCCTCAAGAGCTCACCAATCCCCTCCCACCACAGTGACTCTTCACCCAGCAGCAAATGTCCTGCTTTTGTGCCATGAGCCCCTGTCCCTGCACTGCCAGATCAACCACCATGCTCCAGCCCCACAGAACCTCCCAGGTGGCTGCAGGAGCCGGCAGGAATGCTGGTTCCTGCCTTCCCAAGGTGGTGGGGATCATCAGCCTCACTGGTGCCAGGAGATTCTCAGGAACACCTCCAGGAGCTCTCCAGTAGCAGCCAGCACACCCCAGCACCCAGAGAGCCTGGAGGGGCTGCTGGAGGGACCCGTCCATGTCCAGGGGGAGCACAGGGCTGAAGGGCTCATCTTACCAGGCACAGGGCTGTTCCCATGGAGGAGCTTCTTCCCCACCAGCAACGGCTTGTTCAGATCAAACTCCGGACTGTCCACCATGAAACCTTCCCCTTCTCCATGCCAGATGGGTCTTTTCATAATGTGTATGGTACCCAGGCCCATCAGCCCGACTCTCTGGAAGCAAAAGCAGGCAATCAGAGGGCAGACGGGAGGGAAAGCTAAGGGTGATCTGTGGCCTTTCCAGCCCTGCAGCTCCAAGGCCTGAGATGGAGCCCCCAGGAAAGCTTTGGAGAAGAGCCTTTCACTCCAGATGGTTCCTCACTCCCTCCTCTCCAGGACCTGCAGGGTGCAAGACATGTGGGAGCCTAGGAAGGCCCAAGGAGTGCAGGAGCACTGCCTGGGCATCCCTCCTTTCCAGCCATCCTGGGGAAGACTCCAAAGAGGAAATCCAATGTTCTCCAACTCAAGCACCGCTTGACTTCTTGCCTGTGCTCACAGTGGGTCTCTGACCAAAATGCAGGGTCTGCCTGGGACACTGCTTCTGCCCTCTAGGCTGGGTGAGGGCCAGGCAGGATGGGGAAGGATTGGGAAACCCCCATGGTCTGAGGGAGGACCATGAGGAAACCAGCCCCACCTTCTTCAGCACCAGGTCTTGGCGATAGCATTCAGACACACAATCCCACACTTTAGTGATTTCTGTTGGAAGAAGAGAAAGGGCCATGTTGAAGTTATGAAGTTCATCATCCCCCCCTCACCTTCCTAATGTCAGACCCCCTTCTCCAAAGGGACTCTCTCCCTGGGCAAAGCCACCAACACATTCCCACCCCAGGGAGAGGAGGATGCCGAGACCTCAGGGGATCTCAAGGCCTTACCATCCTTGTGGAAGTACACGAGATCCGGAGACAGTGCGAGGAGGAAGCTAGGGTAAACCTCTGTCGTGGCTGCAGCTCCTCCTGCCCGACTTCTTCCTCTCCTCCTGTCCATCCCACCACGGCCCCAGGACAGGGGGACCTGTTGGTACAGTGGGGCACCACAGCTGGGCTGGTCTCTGGCTCTCAGGGAAGTGGGTGTTACGGTTCCATGGAAGCAGAACGTCCCATTGTGACCTCACATGTGTCACCGAGGGGCTGCAGAGCCACGTACAGACACACCCTTGCCCCCAGGCTTCACCCTACAGTGGTAGGAGGCTGCACTCATCATTTTGAGGGGCTGCCCCCACCCAGCCACTGCCCTTCCTGACAAGTCTCCCACAGCCACTGCTGAAGCACATGGGAAAACCGGATGGAAATCAATTTAGAATGATTTACACAGACCCTGGGAATTGCTGTGTTACAAGTTAGAAATTTGGCAGGAAACAAACCTAGTGTCCCAGCTGGTCCTGAGGGATCAGAGGGGCTGGGGGCAGCAGGGCTGAATCCCTGATAGGAGCCAGTTCCACCTGGCAGGTCCGATCACATCCAGTGGGAACTTTCACAAACACAGATTCACCAACAGTGCAGTTTATTGGAGCAGCGGGTTACAGACTCTTGTTAGACTGAGAGTGATAAATGGACTGGACCTGCAAAAGCTGCACAAGACAAATGTTCCCAGGAATTCTTTGATGCAGCTGGAGACACAAATCTTTGCTAAGGGGTGTCCCTGCTTTGGGGAGGAAGGAGGAGCACTCAATTTATCTGTAAATGTGGGATATCAAGAGTCATAACGAGAGAGATTACAAAGGCTCTGGATCTTGGAAGGGCAGAACAGAATGTGACACCTGAGCATCACTCCCTCTTCCACCGGGCAGATTCCACAAATAGGCCTCTGCCTGATGACCCATCACCCCTTCAGCAGGTGATCACACCCAGATACTCCCATCACCACATATCCCATGGAAATCCCTTATCTCAGGTTGTGGCCCTCATTCCTACACAGGCACAGAGCTGCAGCACAGGAGACCTCCAAGGCACTGGTGTTTGCAGGGTCAGGAGATGACTGGCTTCAGTCATCAGTAAGTTTCCATCCTGGCCAGAATCCAAGTTATCTGAAACATTTGGAAATTGTTTTCAAAACTCCAGCACCAATGGTGCCATTCCACTCGGGCTCTGACTCATATAGGGACTGTTCCAAGGCTGTCAGGGAATGCCTGACTATCCTTTGTTCCCCACCTTGGACAGGCAGCTGCTGTTCCTGTTACACTCGGGAGTTCCCAGTACGGTCAAGGGATACTTCACCTTATCAGGGGTTTATCAGGAGCTCCCGTAGAGCAGGGGGAGGAGGATGTACCACAATAGGTTATTGCAAAAACAGCCATAGGGCTGATGTTGGATGCACGAATAGTCCATGAAGTGTAGCTCTGGTGGGGTTCACCCAGAGCAGGGTCCACTGAGTGTGACACAGGATAACTGATCCCAGTTAACTGGATATGCGATTACCAATTATGGGGATCCCAGTTACCCTGTACCAGATCCATTCCTATGCTGAGCATAAGGAAAACAAACCTGCAGCACAGTCCCAGAGAGCTCCAACGATGCCATTGCAATCACAGATTCATTTCCTGTGTCAAAACACTCGACGTGGCTTCACCCAGGAATTCACCCAGGGGCATCCCTTCTGGGAAGGGGAAAGGGGACAACCCAAGGACATCCCTTCTGGGCAGGATGAAGGGGACAAGCCCATCAAATTGTCCCTCCAAATTCCAGGTTGAACTTTCATCCCTTAGGTAGGTACAAAATTGGGGTACATTTCATACCTTATTAACCACAACTGTGCAAAAGTGCTGTGGGTGGGATCATGGTCAAACCTCCCGTTCTCTGTGGTCCCAGTGTATGGAATATTCCTTGGTAGGAGTTGTTGGGCATCAAGCAGAAGAACGAGACCATGCCCTGCTCCATGTTCCTCTCAATGCCACAGCAACACAAAACACAGGACTTCACTCCAGTTCTGTATCTGCACCACTGGCCCTGTCACATTTGGAGCTTTGCATTTTCTTCTGTGTTTTATGCTTCCAGCACTGGGGAGGCCCTACCTCGAGTACTGTGGTTGTTTTGGGCCCCTCACTACAAGACAAACCTCGAGGCACTGGAGAGTTGTGGAAAATTGCCCATCCTGTTGTGTGGGCACAGAGCTGCTGTGAGGTGGGGGAGAACTGATGGAGCTGTTCCGCGCCATCTCTGAGGTGGGATAACCCAGGCTCTTGGGGCACCCTTGGAATGGATGAGAGTGAAAGGACGTTGATGACTGGTGTTTATATACATACATACATATATATTTATATATATATGTCGTGTTTATTTTAACACTTTGGTTGCAATGGAAGTCACCTATGTAGCCATTTTGGTTATTTCCTTTAGAAATACACCATTATAAAAGTACAAAAATAACACTTTAGAAAATACATAAGAAACAAAAAAAAAGAAAGGATAAGAGTAGAGAGTGGAGAGGAAAGGTCTCACCACCCATGAGTGCAGTGACAAGACTTGGTTGTTGCAATTTCAGTGTCCATGGTCAAAGTGATGGTCACAGTCTGGATCCATCAGGGGTGGGGGAAGCTCCAAAAACACAAAGTTCAGTAGGTTAATACAGCTCGGTGGGAACACCCAGGTTCCTTCCCTGGGGTCAGGAGTTTTACACTGTCCAATGTAACACTGGGGTCATGCCCAGTCCTCTGGTGGAAGGCCCAGAAATGAGTCTGTGGGCCCTTCAGGGTCTCTGATGATTTGTGCCCCTTCTAAGACCTGACTCTGCCTCTCCCTGAGTGTGGCTGAGCCAGTTCTGCCCCATCAGAAGGGATGAAACCCCTCAGCCCTCCTGGGGAGTATTTCTGATACCTAGTCCGGGGTCTGGGGCAGCCCAGGGCATAGCCAGAGGGCTGAGGATGCACTAAACCCCCTCATGTAAAGCCCAGACAATGTTCACACACACTGGAGTGTGCAGAGGAGCCCAAAGGCACACCCAGGGCTCTGTGACACAGAAAATCCCATGGAGAGGCTCTGTGCACCCCAAAAGGCTCCCTGAGGGCTGTGGGGAGCCCAAACAGGCACAGCCAGGGGCCAGGGGTACCCAAAGGCAGCGCTGGGGCCTGGGCATGGCACAAAACAAACCAAGGGGTGGGGTTACCCCAAAATGGACACCAGGGCTTGGGATACCCTCTAAGGGACAGCCAGGGCGCAGAGGGAGCACACCGAGGGGTCCAGGGCTCCCCAAAACACACAGGGAGAGCCCAGGAAGCACAGAAAGGCCCATAGAGATGTGCAGCCACACTCTGTTCCCACCTGATCTGCAGTTCTGATCCCACTGCTTCCCTCTTGGCATCCTCAGACCCCCTCCACTCCCTGTTTTGCATGGCCTGATCCCTCCCACTCCCACTCAAGCATCCTCAGAGATCATCTGTTCCAGATGTATCTCCTTTACTTTCCTGGATGCTCTCTTCTGCCCCTATTCCATTTCCCTTTGCCCTTCCATCTCCCTTTATCTCATTTCTGATCCCTCTGCCCATCGCATCCTGCGCCCAGAGCTTCTCTTTCCCCTCATCTTCCTTCCCTACACATTCCCATCCTCTCCCCAGTGCTCAGATATCCCATTCACCTCTGCACAAAGCAAAGGGAAGGCTGAGAGMACGGACAAAGGGGAATGACACTGTGTGGGCATGGATTGTGGGCACAGGGTGAAAGGGAACTTCTCCAAGTTTTATTTATAAAATTTATAGATTTGGACTGGATTGGACAGGGAATTAGGGTTGAGGGAAGATACCCTTCACTCCACTCCTCTTCCACTGTACTGAGTTTATCTACAAATTCCAGCCTCCAGTGGATCTGGGATCACACACACATTTAAGGTGGGCAAGTGAAAAAAAAAAGCTGTGGAATCATTTAGTTGGAATATATCCCAGAAATCATGGGATCAGTCCATTTGGCAATTCTCTTTGCAGGCTCTGTCATCCCGTGGCCCCAGGAGCCCAAATCCTGCAGTCCAGGTAAGGCTGCACCAACATTCCCAGCTCAGAAGTTCTCAGAGCCGAGGCTCTGGCTCTCGTCCTGCAGCGGCGAGGCCGTGGGGACTGTGGTATCCCCAGGAGAGGCCACATTCAGGTACCCGATCTCCGAAGGCTGCGAGGGGGACAGGCAGAAGGAAGAGTCCTGGCTCTCAGCCTCTCCCTCAGGCTTCGTGTTCTGTGGGGCCTTCAGGGCGCCGAGGGGCTCTGGGAGATCTCGGGGTGGGAAGCTGGAAATAAATTTCCATTTTCTGTCATTCTGTGGACTCTGGGTGACCCTTACCCAACACCTCTGAGCAGCACAGGGCAACGTTGATGCCTTTCTCTTGGATCAAGGCTCCACATTCCTCCTCCAGCCAAGGAAGGGACACCCTCAGCCAGCCCAGAACCTGCTCGGACCATCCTTCACCCCAACAGCTGCTGGGGCTGTTACCAAACCCCCTGAGCTGCATCTTCAGAGCTGCAGGGTCCCTTTGCCTTCCCCTCATCTGGTTTGGCATGGATTGGAATGGAGGAACACATCCCAGTGTGATGTGGGACACAGCTCTGGCAGCACTAGGGCTCCAAGTCTCACCACCTCTTGTATAAAGATTCCTCCAAAGCCCCTGAGCACCAAGATTCCTAAATCCCACAGTGTTCCCCAAAATATTCTGAAAACTTGACTTCTCCATCCCATCAGTTGACTGGTTTTAATTCCATTTTAATGCCATTTTAATACCATTTTCCCTAAAACTCGACCAAAAACAAACAAAAAAGGCCTCTGGGAGGTGAAAGCACAGTGTGGAGCAGCCAAAATGCTCAAGTGGCCGCTCCCTGGCTCCTCCTCCCCCCCACGGTACCTGGCACGAGGAGGTGGCAACACCTTACTCTGTGGTTGGCGTTCAGAGCCAGGAATGATCTTCRAGTCCTGAAAGGAGGAACAGAGACTTTGAAAGGAGGAGGTGCAGGTCAGACCCTGAATTCCAACAGTTCCTGGTCTTCCAAGCTCTCCCCCAGCTTCGCTGAGAGTCCTCTCCACCAACTGCAGCCCCACAGGGGTGCTAATCAGGGATTTGGCCTTTGGGAGTGAATTTAAACTAAAAAATCCAAACCAAGCCCCACCAAGGCCAGGTGAGCCCCAAACAGCCCTTTTCCCCTCAACAGCTCATTTCCAACCTACCTGGGTTCTATCCAAATTAAAAGTCCCAATAAACTCCTAAATCCACCTGGTTGATTTGAAAACTCTTCGATTTCCTGGATTTTCTCCATTTCTCCTGCCAAAGTTCTTCATTAATATGGCCAATACCTTCACTTAGCTCAGGAATTATGGCTCAGCTTGGCCTGAAGGAGGAACATTCCTCCTGGCAGGAGGAATATTCCCAATCTTGCACTCGAGGTTGGTTCTCCTTTCCTAGAGCCAACTTTACAACTGAAGCCTTTGAACAGCTCTAAAGGTGCCAAGTGAGATTCCTGTCCCTGTGGAAGGGGATCCCATGAGCAGCAGCTCAGGGATGAGCAGGGGCTGAGTGTATGGAGCCTTCAGCTCCTCACAAAGCCTCTCCTCACCACAGMTGTTGCCACCTACCATATGAGAGCCCTTTCCATCCCAAGGGTTGGATCCAGCTCTTCCCAAGCCCCTCAGACATCAGGTTCTGTGATTCCTGCTGATCCCAGCCCTCCCGGGGTCCTACCTCTGTGTTGGGAGCGGGGCTGCTCCTGGGAAGGTGCTGGGAGGTGGCCACATGGCTGGAGAGCTGGAGCTTGTCCTGCAGCCGGGCATTCTCCTCCTCCAGGATCTTCCCTCTGGGCATGGCACAAGGCACAAGTTATTTTCCTTCCAGCCATGCTCCGTTTTCAAACAGGAATTTTCTTTTCCAGCCTCAGAGCTGTTGCTCTCCACAGCCTCCAGCTCAATGGCGAGGTCTTGGATGGGAAAATGGGCTAATTACATCCCTAATTACAGCCATGAAAGCCACTGCACCAATGGCTGGGGCACAATCCAGACATTCCTCTGGAACTCTTAAGAGAAAGAGGCACAAAACCAGGAAAAGGGAGAATCCTAGGGGATGGACATCAGCAGGGGCCTACCTGCTCTGCAGGGAGGGAACCCCAGACCGGAGGCTCCAAGGGGACTCCTCCTGGTCTGATATTCTTTGTAGGAGCCGTCGCCTCTCCTGGAGTAATTTCTCATTCTCAGCAGTGATCTGGGCAATCAGCACCTTCCCCTGAGGGTGGTGGAGAAGGAAAGAACAACCACCAGTTACTCTTGACTCTTCTCTGTCCTCTGCAAACCTCGGGGCTTTCCCAAGGGATCACCATCAAGGATGCCAACTCCTAAAAGCTTGGAGTCACCACCCCTGCAAGTGCTCAAGAACCGTGTGGATGTGGCCCTTGGGGACATGGTTTAATGGTGGCGGATGGATGGTTGGACTTGATGAAGATCCTCATCTTAAAGGTCTTCTCCAGCCTCAACGACTCTGCAATTCCATAGCCTGTTCAATGTAAAATACCCCAAAAAGAGGCTCCGGGGTCACTTCCCAGCAGGAATTGCTGAGGCAAAGCAACATGGAGCTCAGCCAGTGTCAGACTGGGATTTGAGGAGGTGGCTTCCCCCAAGGTCAATCCTGAGCCAGGAGTTTCCTTTTGGCTTTTTGTTACTACACATTGGTGCCCCTGGTCCCTTCCTGCAAGGAGGGACTTTGGACAAGGGCCTGGAATGCAGGACGAGAGGGAATGGCTTCCCACTGCCAGAGGGCAGGGTTAGATGGGATATTGGGAAGGAATTGTTCCCTGGGAGGGTGGGGAGGCCCCAGCACAAGTTGCCCACAGAAGCTGTGGCTGCCCCTGGATCCCTGGCAGTGTCCAAGGCCAGGATGGATGCGGCTTGGAGCAGCCTGGCATAATGGAAGGTGTCCTTGCCCATGGCAGGGGGTGGGATGAGATGAGCTTTAATGTCCCTTCCAACTCACATCATTCCCTGAGTCCATGATTATTTTGGAAGCAGCGGTGCCCCTGCAGCCTCCCTTTGCAGGAGAAGCCCTCGATGTGTCCTCTCACCTTTTCCACTTGCAGCTTCGACTCACTGAGCTCATTTTCCAGCTGTTTGATCCTGCTGTCCCTCTGTTTCACCTCGTGGATGAAGGTCTCCTTGGCCCTGCGGATCTTGTCCTTGTGCCGGAGCTGCATCTCATTGTATTTCCTGGGAAGACAGGGACAACCATCAGGCTGTGAAAGGCTCTTTTGCTCAGGGTCACCATCCAGGCAGGAGTGTCCTGGGTTTATTCAGGCTCCTCAAAGTCCAAACTTGGACTCTCAGCCATCCCCCAGCTCCTCCTGCCTGCCCAGAATGAGCACACGGACTGTCTGGACTCTTTCACTGATCAGTTTGGGGATGTTTTTGTTGGAAATTTTAATTTTTAAGTGTCGACCAAATGGAAATTGATAAGGATCCAAAGCATTTCCAAAAGTGACTCCCAGCTTTACAAATCCTTGTGCTCGTCCCTCCCAGCTCTTTATAACAAACAGGGTTATAAAGGCACCAAAACTGGAAGTTCCAGGGAAAGGATAAGTTGGTTTTGTTGGTGGGGATGTGGATGGTTAAGGGAATGACTTTTGAATGGGAAGAAAATTTAGGAAAACCCTCTAAGATCATCAAGTCCAACCATTCTCCAGCACTGCCAGGGCCATGCACTAACCATGTCCCCAAGTGCCACATTCACACACTGGTTGGAAAACTAAGAATTTTAAACAGCAATGGACAGGCCAACAGGAGAAAGAAGAGCCACTTCAGCAGGAGCTTCTTTGAGCTGGGACACTGGGGACAAATATTGTTCCCTCCTGACACTTCTGATTTTTGCTCTTCCCCTCTTGTCCATTTGGGCAAAGTTCTTGTTTATTTTTATCCAGTTGGGATAGAAGGGAAAATAACACCAAAAAAGAAGAGAAATTTCTACTGTATAAGGGACATTTGCCCATGTTTGCTCAAAATTCATGATAAAAAAAGCTACTCTGCTTCAAATTAACCAAAAGGGCTCTGGGGAGAAAGGAGCAGCTCCAGGGAGTGTCCCTGCTGACACCAGACCCCAACCAACATCCTCCTGTGCTGCCTTCAGCTGCCAAGGAGAGCAGGAAGGCTGGGAGAGCTGGGGGTGTTCACCTGGAGAAGAGAAGGCTCCAGGGAGACCTCAGAGCCCCCTCCAGGGCCTAAAGGGGCTCCAGGAGAGCTGGAGAGGGACTTTGGACAAGGGCCTGGAATGACAGAACAAGGGGAAATGGCTTCCCACTGCCAGAGGGCAAGGTTAGATGGGATATTGGGAGGAATTACTGGCTGTGAGGGGGCTGAGGCCCTGGCACAGGAGGCCCAGAGAAGCTGTGGCTGCCCCACCCCTGGAAATGGTCCAGGCACAATTGGACAGGGCTTGGAGCAACCTGGGATACAGGAAGGTGTCCCTGCCCCTGGCAGGGGAGTGGAACAGGATGGGCTTTAAGGTCCCTTCCCCCCAAACCTGTCTGGAATTCCCTGACAGCAGACAGGGAGGGTGAGCTCACTGCACACAGGGCTAGTGGATTTATTGCTAAAAGCCTGAACATTGGACAGGAAAATCCACACCACAGCCAAATCCAGTAGTAGGCCCAGAAGGGGCCATTCCTCGGCAGGTTTTTGGGCATTACCTGACATAGAGATCCTTCTGGTTCAGGAGTCGGACACCTTCCTCATACAGGGCTTTGTTCTCCTCCTTCAGGAGTGCCAGCTGCTCCGAGAGCTTCCGGTTCTCCTTCTGGCACTGCACATGCTGGAAAAGGGTTATTTTTAACTCATGTGTGTGGCCCCAACTGGAGGGGCCCCTCTGCCTCCCATCTGCCTGGTCTCCAAAGCTTCTCTCTCATCAATCTCAGTGGTTCCCACTAAAGCCAATATACAGCCAGCCAGCCAGACCCCCAGACCACTCCCTCCTCCCCCTAACAAGGAGCAGTGGGATTTTGTTGCAGAGAGAGGCAATGAACCCTCCCAGACAATGGACTCTGCCAAAATTTCCAAGCAAAAACTCCAAGCTCTGCAAGAAAAAGGGAAGGAAGAAACCACCCAGCCTTCCTGTGCCCTCAGAGCTGCATCCTGGGAAACCAACTGGCAATGGGATGCTGCTTTTCCTCCAGCTCCTGTTGAAATCAGTGGGATCTGCAAGGGCTCAGCCCCTGGTCGGATGTTCCCAATTCTGGCAGCTCCCAGGAGCAGATTCCAGCTCATGATGGTCCTGTTCCCCCTTATATGACGAGGAACCCCCTCACTGTCACTCACCTCATCAGCATCCAGCTTCTTCTCATCCTCCAGGACATGCAGGGTCTTGGCCTGGAGCTCCACATGCATCTTGGCCAGCGATGCCTCCGTCTCCCGGGAATGCCGGAGCTGCTGCCGCAGCTCCTCCACCTGCTGCTCCAGGAGCCTCCTGGAAACACAACGGGGTGACAGTGAGAGCTGGATGTGCGACCTACCCCCAAGGTGTCTCTCTGTCACCCAAAACACGCCCCGCTCTCCTCCTGCCCCAGCTGACATGGAGGGGACAAAGGAATCGGCATATCCCAGTTGTCCCCATGTCCCAGTGACACAGAAAGGGGGGGGTGATATACTGAGATCATTCCCAGCTGCACAGGGAAGGGGGCTGTTGGCATCACTGTGCTGACAGTGACACCACGGCCCTTCCAAGGCAGATGAAGACTCCAAAAATCTTTTAAATCTCAGGAAGGGGGAATCCCTGGAGAACTCCAGGGACAAGGCAGGTCGAAAGGGAAGACAGGAGGTCGAAGCAGTGGTCTGGGTCTCCCTGAACCCTCCCAGGGCAGCCAGGAGCTGCCAGAGGCTCCCGGGGCTGGCACAGCCCCTGCACAGCACAGAGACCTTTTCAGCTGCTCCTCGTGAAGTTCCTGCTGCACTCGAACTTCGTTTTCCCGAGCTTCCTTCAGCTCCTCCTCCAGAAGCTTCTTATCGGAAACACGGGCCTCTGCCAGCAGCAGCTGGTGCTGGGAATCCTTCAGCTTTTGCTGGAGTTTTGCGATCTTGGATTAAAATGGACATGGATTAAACTTTCTGAATGTACAGGCCAGTGTCTGAATCAGATCCTTCTGATCCTCCAGTGTCTGAGGCATGAGGAGAGATTTCCTTGTTTTGACTCTAAGTCCATTAAAAGCAAAACCTCTGGAATAGCTACCAGATTTTGGACCAAACATTATGTCACAAATTCCCAGCAATCCTTTTTCAACCCAATTTGATCCCGCACATTTCAAAAGAGAATCCAGTGATTTCTGCAGGAGCATGGCAGAATCAGTGCCATGGAAAACACAAGGTTTTGGAATTTTCCAGCCAGTAAACAGTAGGACATCTTGTCAGCAAGAACAGGATCGGGGTTCCCCGTGCCTGCCAGCCCCACTATCAGTATTTCAGAGATATTGGGTTATCAGACGTGGCTTCCGTTGCCTTGATTATGCTCCCACTAATTACAGGCTTTTTTTCTATAATATTAAGCCAAGGGATCACAAAAAGGAATTTGGGGAAGCAAACCTGCTTGTTTTCTGCACTAGAGCTGCACAGAACTGTCAAACACACCCCAGCTTACACTCACCTTCTTTTGTGCTTCTCCTGCTCTGGATTTCTCCTGGGCCAGCCTCTCCTGGAGGCTGCTGTGGAGCTTGTCAGCCTGGGAGCACTTGGAGAGCTCCAGTTCCAGCTCCTTGACCTTCTGCTGGCTCCTCTCCCACTGTGCTGAGAGGGAGGAACATGTTTCTGTGGTGTCCGAGAGTTTGGCCCGGGCCTGCTTCAGCTCGGCTTTGACCTGAGATCCCAGAGAAGAAATCAGGTTTATACTTCAGTATAAATCAGCTGGAATGGCTTGGCTAGGAAAGGGGAACAGGATTCCAGAATGAGCAAGAGAGGAACCATAGAGGAAGTAAAGCATGTTTTATTTGGAGGCAGTGAAATTTGTCACAGAATCCCAGAGTGGTTTAGGTAGGAAGGGGCCTTAAGGATCAGCTGGTTCCATCCCCTGCCAGGGGCAGGGACACCTTCATCTATCCCAGGTTGCTCCAAGCCCCGTCCACCTGGCCTGGAATATTTCCAGGGATGGAGCAGCCACAGCTTCTCTGGGCCTCCTGTGCCAAGGCCTCAGCACCCTCGCAGCCGGTAATTCCTTCCCAATATTCCATCTATCCCTGCTCTCTGGCAGTGGGAAGCCATTTCCCCTTGTCCTGGCACTCCATTCCTTGTCCAAAGTCCCTCTCCAGCTCTTCTGGAGCCCCTTTAGGCCCTGGAGGGGGCTCTGAGGTCTCCCTGGAGCCTTCTCTTCTCCAGGTGAACAACCCCAGCTCTCCCAGTCTGGCTCCAGATGGGCTCCAGCCCTCGTGGCCATAATTCCCATGGAGCTGAGGCAGAGCACACAGGACAGCCTGGCTCTGTCCCTACCTTGGTGCATTCCTGCTGGAGCAGCAGATTTTGCCTCTGGAGGTCGGCATTCTTCTCCCTCTCGTACCTGAGCTCCCTCTCGGCGGAGCTGCACAAGTTCTGCACCCGCCGCAGGTCTTGGCGCAGCTGCTGCAGCTTCTCCTCCTGCTGCTGGAACCTCTCCTCGGACAGACCCTGCAGGAACAGCAGAAGTGACACCAGAATTAACTTTAAGGCAGAATACAGGTGATTAATGACAGCAGAAGCCAGCTGGATTAAAGGGCATTTGGGCAGGAAGATGGGTAAAGCCTGGCATTTCTCTGTCCCTATACCATGTCCTGCTCCCTTCCCTGTCCCTGCAGGGCTTTAAGAGCCATGTGGATGTGGCACTTGGGGACACGGTTTGTGGTGAATATGCAATGCTGGGTTAACAGTTTGACTTGATGATCTTAGAAGCCTTTTCCAAGTTCAGTGATTCAATGATTCTCTCCATCCCCTCAGAGAAGCCAATACAGCTCCTGAGGCCAAATGTGAAGAGGTGATAACCTGGATGAGGAAATGTTAAAAAAAAATCCCCTGTTAGAACAAACCTGTCCAATCAAAGCAAAACCACTAGGCCACTTTGGACTCTTGTACCAGAGTCTCACTCAGGCATCCAAGCAGGAGTGACACAGCCCAGCTCACAGAGAGATCAGGAACAGGAGAAAGGTGAGTCCTGGCAGTGGGACAGGAACACAACAGGACAGAGCCTGGACACTGGGAGGTGTCACCGATGGTCTGCAACGGCTCTTGGGAGATAATTGAGCCCCTTGGTTCACCCACCTTCCTGACACGCACACCAAAATCTCTGCTTGGGTTATACCAAAGCCTTTCTTTCCAGCATCACTTTCAGCCGTCTCTGGATCTGCATTCCCACTTTGCGTCTTCACCCTCTGCTCTTGGGACCAGACGGAATTCCCTGAAGACCAAATCTGCCTTCTCAGATAATCCCCAGATAACTGCCCAAGCTGGGAAAAGTCTTGATCCAGCACTGTGGGATCTGGCAGTGTAAGTCGCCCTGGAGGTCCATTGGCTCCATTGGTTTTGTGAGGTTTTCCCTATATGTGTCTGTCAGGATCCCTTCCCACATCCACTGCACTCCTTGTGTATTGCTCTGCTCCACCCAGATGGATTTGCTGCTTCTTGGATACAACTGGACTCCGATCCTCTACTTCCCACTCCCACCCTGGCCATACAGACAACCCTGTCCTCTCTTCTCCCCCAAATCCTTGCACAGAAGCTGAGCTCCTCCTGAGTCTCCCCATCCTGAGACATTCTTCCATCATCTCCTCCCCGTTAGGCAGGGACATCTGCACCTCTTTTTCTCTTTCAACTCACAAGGTGAGAAAGGTGAACAAATTCCATTTAAATCACTTATTTCTGCCATGTGCACTCAGTTCAATTTATCCAAGTTCCCACCACATCCAAAAGCACAACACAAGGAAATTAACATATCCCTAATTTCCAGCCATCGCTCACACCACAGGACTGGCTTCCGGCCCACTTTAATTAAGTTTTGCCACTCAATTAGTGACAAAAAGCAGGGTGCAGATAACAAAGCTGCCCATACCTGTTTAAGGCTCCCCTCTAAACTGCCTGCCGAGTTCTGCCATGGGAGAAACCTGTTCTCCCTCTGCTCCAAGCCTGGGATCATCCTCCTCATGTCTCCGCTGGGGCCCTGCTCCCGGGCACTCTGGATGTCACATTTGAGCTGGGCAATTTCTTCCAGCAACATCCGTTTCTCTTCATTGCTCTCTTTGAGCTGCTTTTCCAGCTCCTCCTTCTTCTTGTTGCTCTCTAGTAATTCAGAGCTTGAAGGAGAAATAGTAAAGGAGAGAGATAACTACACACATCCAGGGAAAACACCCTTAAAGGGGAAAAACATGGGAGATGAGAGTCCAGTGAAACGCTCAAGCGCCTCGGGAGGCTCCAAAGGGGATTCAATCCTGGGTGCAGCAGTTCTGGGCAAGGGTCAGTCTCCCTGGGACACTTCCCACAAAACCACGTGCATCCAAAGGCTCAGCTTTCCCCGGGAGGACGTAACAGGCTGGCTAAGGAACCCTCACAAAGGCATGGGAGCTGCTCTGGACTCAAAGTCACAGGAAAGCACTGGAATAGGGGCTCAGGTGTCCCAGTCCCACTGTCTGACTTACATTAACCCAAACTCCATCTCCATTTTCTCCATCCAAGCCCAAAGCCATGGCTGCCCCACCCCTGGAAGTGTCCAAGGCCCAGTTGGGTGGGCTTGGAGCAACCGGGGATAGAGGAAGGTGACCCTGCCCATGGCAGGCGGTGGAACAGGATGAGCTTTAAGATCTCTTCCTCTCCAGAACAGTCTGGGATTCTGTGATTCTATGTCCTGGATGTCCAGGTACTGGCACGGGCTGTCCAAGCTGGAATCGCTATCCCTGGAAGCATTCAAAAAACCTGTGGCTGTGGCACTTGGGGACATGGGTTAGGGGTGAACATGGCAGTGTTGGAAAACGGTTGGACTCGATGATCTTGGAGGGCTTTTCCAGTTTGAATGATTCCATGATTCCTTAGCAGCTCCCTACCTGCCTTCTGCTGGTTGTACTTTATCCCAGTACCAGTAACCCAGGTCACTGTAACCATACTGGATTTAATCCAAGCTTTTATTTACTAAGGAGAGCCTGAGCCCAGATGCTCCAGCTCCAAATTTGTCCTGATCTACTAAAAAATGGGAGTCAGACCAACACCTGCTGACACCTCCCCTCCAAGGACATTTAGATTCCAAGGACTCCCCAAATCTCCAGTGGGACTAGGACCACCAACTTCTGCCAGCAGTGAGCCCTGAGGAGCCTGAACCCACAACAGGAGAGTTTTGGGACCTCGTTAGTCCAACTCCAAGGGAAGAATCCTCCTCCCTAAGGACAGCTCCCATTTAGGCTGCTCACAATCTGGAAGAGCTGCAGAAAAAAATCTTTAATCCTGGCTGATCCTGATGGCACTGAGAGAGTTCACCAAAATCAGAGATGCTGACTCGAGGACAACACCAAGATGCCAGGCCCATTTTTGCCAGGAGCAGCCCCACAGGGATTTGGAAAAGACTCAAAAATTAAGTCAGCAAAGATAAGGAGCAGAAAATACTACAGGCCTTGTTAAGGTTTACCAGAGCAGTTCTTGTTCTTCCCTCAGGTTTTTGATCTGTTCTTCCAAAAACACTACTTTAGCCATCTGTTCCTCATAGGTCTTTGCATCTGCACAGGGATCTTCCTGTTTCTGCTCCACTTTGGGACTCTGTTCTCTGTCTTGCAGGATTTCAGAGGCCTGTAAGGTCAGAAAACACCACGACTTGGATTTCCTTTGCTCTGATGGAAATCTTTTGAGCAGTACAGGGCAATCTGGGGACTCCAGCAAGACATGGCTTGTGTTTCTGTGGCTAAATTATTGTAGTTCTTCCCCCTTGGAGACACGTGCAAGTCCTTTTTCCTGCATGGAAAGTAGTTGTGTCTAAACTACCACCAAGCCATGGTTCTTTATTTGATTTCATCCTACTGTGGCCCATCTGCAGCTCCCAGGGATTTACAGCATGTGCCAAAGCTCTTTACAAAAGCAGCAGCTCTTGGCAACCCAGCAGAAGCACAAGGTGTGGATTCAGATGGCTCTCACAGAGGTGCTCCAACTCTACCCCGAACACCTCTCTAGGGATGGCTTCTCCACTCCCAGTGTCACCTAACCCTGTAACACCAGGTAACAGCACACCCTGAACCTGAGACTTGAGGAGAAGATGCCAAGAAAATAAAAGGGGCAGGAAAGGAGGAATGCATCAGGACAGAGGAACTCCCAACTGAATCACAACTAGAGTCTGCCCAGTGTCAGATCTGCTGCTCAGCAGTGATGGACCCAAATCCTTCAGACACAAACACCATTACCCTCACTAAACACCACCAGCAACTTTGATTCCTAAAGCTTTTTAATCAATAGCTCTTCCTGATATTTCAATCCCAGGTATTTCCTGGTATTTCAATTCCAAGGCATCTTATCTACACCAGGACAAATTTGCTCATATTTGAGCAAGACACCCCAGCAGCTCCTGCCTGCATCAGGCAGGCACCACAACAACTGGGAATTCTTTCCATGTCTCACCTCTGGATCTAACAAAGCACTGTCTTTGTGTAGCTTCTCAAGGGATACATCCACAAGATCCCTGCTGGCTGATGTTCTCTGGAGGCTCGGGAAGGTGCTTCTGTGGCTTGAGAGCTCGGAGTGGGAGTCAGGCAACCCCTGGAGAGGAAACAACAGAGTCAGTGGATGAAACACACCCCGAATGACAAGCTCAGAAAAAGATTTCTCCTCTCAAATGTCCAAAAATCTCTTAAAAACAAGAAGAGATTTCCAGGTGACAGAACTCAATGATTTCATGCCAAGTTTGTTTCTGGCACTGTTGGGAAATGATTCATTGCAGCTGCTCCATCCAAAGGGAATGAGCCCATGTGGGAAGCCAGGAATCCACCAAACACATGCAAAAGTCTCTATGCTAAAGGCTGTTCCAGCCTAACACAGAGCTCTGTATTCTATCTCCTCCTGATCCCTTTGATGGGACAACAGCCCCTCCTTCAGGGAGACCAGTGGCCAGTGGGTGACTGAATTCCAACCAGACTTTCAGGGGTGGATGATTTGGATTCAAAGGTCCCTGGATCATGAGTAGGTTGAACTACTGGGAGGCAAGGGTTAAAAAAGGAGTCCTCATTTTCCCCAACATCCCCCAGATCAGACAATTCCTTTCCATGTGCATACTGATAGACTGACCCAGCCTCTTCCTCCCAGCCAGGCTGTTTTCATCCCGAGCTTTCATCCCGAGTTTCAGTGTGGATTTGTTGCAGCACGACCAACCCTGGCCTCTAGATGCCACTGTTCCCTCCAGCAGTGCCTGTCTGTGCCAACAGCTCAGGACTTCCATGGATTTTTACTTGGATTCAAGGAAGTGACAGGACTCACAAACTGATCTAAGGCCTCTCAGAGTGCTAGAAAATGGGATTTGTCATGGCTGTGACCCCCCATTGCGAGTCTCCCATTGCCAGGTCCCTTTGTCCAGGCCACGGATCTGCCAATCTCCTAAATTTTTACCCTAATTTTCAGCCCTTGTCCTAACAGCACTTGGACAATTTCGCTGGCACCACTCACTGTCTCTCCTCTGTGGCCCAGCTGGAATACAAGAGTTCCATCAACATTCCCAGCACGGAAACCCCCAGGAGTTGATTTAGCACCTAAACTGGTTCAAGCCGAGTGTGCTGAGGTCCTTGAGGAAATCCCAGCAGTGCTGGGATCCCAGCAGGATGTTCATTTGGCTCTGGGGTGTTCGATTCCTGCAATTAATACCTGAGTCTGAAAACTCCCACTCTGCCCTCCGGAGAATCAGGGTTTGGCTATGAAATTGGAATTACTGATTTGGTATTAGATTCACTGAAAGGAAAAGTAAATTCTGGAGTTAGAGATGGTACCATGAGAGCAGCTGGATTGAAAACCCTTCGCCAAAGGTTTGAAAGTGGCTGGGCTGGAGAAATGCATGAAGAGATGTCAAGCAATTAGCTTAGGGGGCACCTGGGGATGTTTCAAGGAGCACCCAAAGACAGCTGGCTCCTGCAGGGAGTCCCAGCACAGGGGCTGGACATATCTGGCTGCCCAGAATCACCTTCTCAGCCTTCAGATCTTCCCGCAGCAACTCCAGCTCAGATGCCAGCTGCTTTCTCCGTTCTCTCCTCTCTCCCAGCTGACTTCCCAACTTGTCTATGGTTTCCTGACAGCTTTCCAACATCTGGAACAAGAAATGTTAAGAGTCACTCCCGCAACATTGTTTTTTCTATGCAGAGGGAAGCAGATTGCAGGAAATGTGTCTTCTAGGAAAAAAGAAGAAGAGAAAAAAGGTTCTCAAATGTTGCCAGTGGAATTCCTATACRTCTTATCCAGGGCTGGCAGAACCTCTACTGACCCAAAACAACTTGGGAAGCTCCTCTCCCATCTCTGTCTGGCTGACACACCAGGCAGATCCAGTTGTTGGGCTGGCAAGGAACAAATGGACAGGAAAGTTAACCCAGAACCTGATGGGAATCAGCTTTAAATGTACCTACGTATCCCTTGGTTTCACTAAACCCTAAACAAGAATTAAGCACCTTCACACGGGTAAAAACTTCACTCTCATGGGGAGACAACAAACTCCTCAGCTGACAGAGCTGAAGGCAAGACAAGTTCCTAAGGGGAGAGTTTTCATGGAGATCATATCGGCTGCTTTCCTCCAAAAATCCACCCATCTGCATGAGCTGAGGGGCTACAAATCCTCAGCAGATGGTGACAAAGAGCATCCCCAGGAGAGGGTCACTTCAGATGCTCATTTAAAACATTCACTTCATTTAAGATGCTCATTTAAAACATTTCTAAACAGAACAGTTCATTTCCCAAGGAAAAGCTCTCACCTCCTGTATCTCCTGAGCTCCAGACGCCACCTGCTCGTTCCCATTCATCTCACTTTTGTTCTTCTGCACCTCAAGCAACTCTGTTTCCAAACTGGTGATCTGAACATGGACAAATTCCAAGTTAAAACCAAACCAGGACTCACAATTAAATGCACAACTACTCCTAGAGTGCTCCTTGTGCTGCTGTTACGGCATAAGCCCCATGTTGGAAGGAAGGAACAGGAGGGGGTGTGCATGGCCAGCTCCAGCTCATCCCTCATCCTGCTGCTTCTAAGGAGGAAGGAGCCATCTGGACTCAAGCCAGAAAAAGATGGAATTCTGCTCCACAAAAGCAGTGAAACAACCCAGGCACATGGTGAAAACTCAAAGCTTCCACACAYTGTGGTGCTCCCCCAACACGGGGGACCCCGAGACACCCCAGTTTAGGTGCTGGGTCATCCTTGTCCCCTGTGCTGGGAGTGCTGATCTCATCCAAGCAGATGTTCAACCTGGTCCATCAGGACTCATCCTGGTCCCTTCACTGCTCATAGGAAGTTGTCAGTCCCTACAGAAGGGCTCCAAGGACTCCGGATTTGGGACAGCAAAGCGCTGACCTCTGTGACCACTGACTTCTGCTCCTCCTGGCACCTCCTGGCAGGTGGGAGTTTGGACAAGGTCTCACTCTGCATTTGGATCACTCCCCAAGGACATCTGCCCTTGGGGGGAAAAGTTTTTGGTCCAGAAGTTAAAAAAGGCTCAAAGGAGCTTGGAGCAGCCCAGCTAAGGATCATCCCAGGGGAGCAGCTTAGCTTCTCCTCCCCGTTAGGGATGCCACAGGCCCTTTTCCAAAATCCAAGTCTTGGCACTGGCAGCCCCCCTGCTCCGCTGCCAGCAGGAGCCTGGGCAGCTTCCCTTTCACCCCTTGGGCTTGAAATCCTGTTTGGGCTTATTTCTAAACCCCCAGGATGGACTGTCCAACTGCCTGAGCTTGGCTCTCCTGGAATGAGCTGGGACACTGGAGGGAGATAAAATCCAGCTCCACGGAACCCCAGACTGGTTTGGGTTGGAAGGGACCTTAAAGCCCATCCAGTTCCACCCCTGCCATGGGCAGGGACACCTTCCACTATCCCAGGCTGCTCCAAGCCCCCTCCAACCTGGCCTTGGACACTTCCGGGGATGGGGCAGCCACAGCTTTGAGGGATCTCAAATGCAAAACACACCTCCCCTCCTCACCTCCAGCCAGCCTTTGGTCAGAAGTTGTACCCAGCAATGCATTTCTTTATTCTCCTGCCACGCCATTAACTTTCAAGCACTTAATTTGTGCTCCCAATCCCATGCCAGCAGCAGAACAATCCTCACTCTATATCCCGCTGTCCTGGTCCTGAGTCACAGCCTGACCAGCCAAGGCTTCTGCAGCTGTGCCAGGACCAAAAACCCTCCCAAGTCCTTCCCAGCCGGGGCAGGGCTGGCAAACACCCAGCAGCACTGCCTTCCTCAGGCTCCAGCCCCTTCCCTCCTCATCTCCAGAGCTCTTAAAGCCCCTTGGGAATGCAGGACACAGCTCAGCAACCTCCGGCTAAGCAGATGGATCTATGCAGGGGTTAAAACCCACCTCCTCGTCCATCCCGTCTCTGCTCCATGGCCCTGCATCCCTCAAAATGGTTCTTTTTAGCTGCAGCAGCTGCCAAGCCTCTGCAGCCAAAATGTCTCACATCTCCTTGGCTCCCAAGCGTGGCATTCCCAGGGATCTGTGTGACAACCCACAGATCAAAGCAGTGATTTGTCCAAACTGAAAACACATCATGTTTGATTTGTGGAGGGCTGTGCTTACTCTGCTCCAAGGGGGAAGAGTTTGGTGTGAGCTGAACAAGCCCCAAGTTAAACCAAAGCACTGCTTTGGTTCCATCCCAAATCCATTTCCATCCCATCCCAGAGCTGGCCCATGGATCCTCTGAGACAGGAGACAAACATGGTGCCACTGGCACGCTCATTAAGGTATTTGAACTTGCCTTCAGCCTGTGTTTAGAGGCTTTTCCAGAGGCTACTGACACGGAATTCCTCATCTCTTCCTTTGAACAATCCAGCTTGGAGATGTGTATCCACATGGGATACACCAGCACCATCTCCTACACCATGTTTTAACCCAACGCCAGGTGTTAGAACACGTCATTCCTGACTGAAAACCTGGGGAGGACTAAAACCTCACCTCAGAAATCCCCTAGGGACACTCTGGACTGGTGCAGCTGCCAGTCAGGAAGGATGGATCAACCCAGGCCCACTGCAGAGAGGGTTTCCAGCACAGACAGAGGGCACAGGGCAAGAGCCCCAGGAAGGAAGAGCTCCTGGCCAGGCAGCAGAGCCTCAGCCCACGGGAAGGACCTCCTCAGTCAGACTTTGTGGGGAGAATCCCACCTACTCACCTGGCCAGGCCAAACTCTGTTTTCCTCTGTTCTCTCTGGCTGTAAATTCCCCAGCTGCTCCCTCTGTAAGGGATCAGGTGCCCTGAGAGTGATGCTCCACATGGAATTTTCCCTGGGGAAGCAGTGCCAACCCAGCCTGTAGTGCCAGTGCTCCTCACAGAGCTACGCCAGAGAGATGGAGAGTCCCTCCAGAAAACTGAGGCTAAAAAACACCCTGACAAAGGCAGCATCAGCCTGACAGGCTTCAGCCACAACTTAATCCTTGCTCAGAGGATGGAGGTGGCTCTGCAGGTGCTCAACGAGGCCCCCAGTGTTGCCATGGTTCTAGAAAACCAGATGTTCAATGAAGTGCTTCACATCCATGATTTCCCAAAGGTTCCCATTTGTCACATGCAAATAATATAGAATTTCTATATTATTATCCACCTCCAGAAGTCAAAGCATGATTTGAGTGCACTTGTCCTATTAACAGGAATAGATCCAGGTTGCCCTGGGATGAGGGTACCCAAAATCAAGTAGGAGCCAGGTTAGGAAGAGGTTGCTGAGGTCACATCTTGATCGAGCAGAGCTTCTCAAGATGGATCTCAGAGCTCTTCCAAGAGATGTGACCAGCCCCACTCACAGCAGCTGCTGGCACCACGAGATAGGAAAAATTCCCTGTCCCTCGATTTGTGTGTTCAGAGGGATGTTCCCAGGCACTGCAGATCCTGGTCCTTCACACCCAGCACTGTTTGACACATCTCCAAGATCTTGTCCCTGGGGAAAAGCTGAAGTGCAATCTTCTGCCACCAGGACACTTAACTGCTGATACTTCCTGGGACCAAGGAGCATCACTGTCCCAGACAGTAGGGTCAGATGGGATATTGGGAAGGAATTCTTTCCTGGGAGGGTGGGGAAGCCCTGACACAGGGTGCCCTGGATCCCTGGAAGTGTCCAAGGCCAGGTTGGATGGGGCTTGGAGCATCCTGGGATCGTGGAAGGTGACCCTGCCCATGGCAGGGGTTGGGACTGAATGGGCTTTAAGGTCCCTTCCCAGTCAAACCAGTCTGGGATTCTCTGAGGGGGAACAGGAGATGGAAAAGACAACACTGCCATAACACTGGAGAATCTGCACTTCCAACCAAGAGTAATTTACTCCCTGCTGGGATTTTTTCTTTCTTTCTTTCTTTCTTCCTTCCTTCCTTCCCTCCTTCCTTCCTTCCTTCCTTCCTTCCCCCCCTCTCCCAAACTGGCAGGTTTTTCTGGCTGTATTTCTTGTCAAACTAAACACAGCAGAGTGCAGGGCCAGATCAAACATCATTTTATTCTTCCAGTCAGAGAGAAAAGCAGCTGGAATGAAAGAAACCCAAACCTTGTCTCTCCTATTCCTTACTCACTTTCTGGTGCAGTCCCTCCACCTTGCTCTCCAGCTGCTCCTTCTCTTGCTTGGTTTGGATCTGTGTCTCTCCCAGAATTGATTCCAGCTCCTCATTGCGCTCAACCAAACCTTCGCGTTCCTGCTCCAGTTTTTGCAGCTTGTGAAGGAGCTCAGAATTCCTGCCCTCGATGTTTTCCATGGCTTCCCGGCACCTGCACACCAAAACCCAGCATGACCAAGGCTGGAACTGCATCCCAACTGCTCCCCACCAGCAAGGAAAAGCCAAGGTTTTCCTCACACTCTCCTGCTGATTTCCAGTCTCACATCCACCATGGTCTGTGCCTGTCCTTATTTAGATGGGAATTAGGGGTGATGGGATCTACACAAGGAATGATGAAGGTCTGGGCAGGAAACAGGTCAGGCACAAGGTTGCCAACAACAGAGAGACAACAGCAAATTCAGCTGCTTGAGTTGGAGAACAGGCTTGGGAATCTGACGGGAAAAAGCCAGAGGGATGGGATTAGCCCCCCTTTCCTCCCTGAACCTGCCAAAAGAGGTGCGGCAGCTCCTGACCAGGTATTGGGAGAACAAAGCTTTGAATTCCCTTAGAAATTCCTGTTTACATATTTATGGTTGAAAGCCAGGTGTTTTGGTGCACTCCTGGAGAGCAACCAAATCCAGAGAAAACCTCCCAGCACCAAAACAGGTTCAAAGACAACATTTTTGTCTGTGGAGAGCCCCAAAAGCCCAATTCCCTTCTTTTAGGAAAGCAACAAACTGGAGGAAGTGTCAGCATTTAACTGGAGGAAGTGATTCCTCCGGACTGCATCACCTCCAAATTTTCCCATTTGGGAGCAGAAGAACAAAGTCCTAAAGAGTATTTAAAACAATTCAATAATCAAATAATCCTGCAAGACAGAGCACCAGAGGCACAGCACCAGGAACCAGTGGAAGTACAAGGGGTGAAGGATTTCTACACCTCTCACCTTTTGTGGAGAATTTCACCACCCTGATCTCCATGTTCCTGATACGGGGCAGCTCTGCTGGCACCAGCATCTCTATCAGCTCCTGCTTCTTCCTGTGTGCCCTGTGCCCAAGAGAAAATCAACATTAGCACAGAACTAAGATTGAGACCCCAGAATCCCAGGATGGATTGGGTTGGAGGGAACCTTAAAGCCCATCCAGTTCCATGGGCAGGGACACCTTCCTCTATCCCAGGCTGCTCCAAGCCCCGTCCAACCGGGCATTGGACACTTCCAGGGATCCAGGGGCAACCACAGCTTCTCTGGGCACCCTGTGCCAAGGCCTCCCAGGGAAGAATTCCTTCCCAATATCCCATTTAACCCTGCCCTCTGGCAGTGGGAAGCCATTCCCCCTTGTCCTGACACTCCAGACCCTTGTCCAAAGTCCCTCTCCAGTTCTCCTGGAGCCCTTTTAGGCCCTGGAAGGGGTCTAAGGTCTCCCTGGAGCCTTCTTTTCTCCAGATGAACACCCCCAGCTCTCCCAGCTTGGCTCCAGAGCAGAGGGGCTCCAGCCCTCGGAGCATCTCCCTGGCCTCCTCACTCAGCTCCAACAGCTCCACATCTTTCCCATGCAAGCACAGAGTGATTCTGAGGCCACCTGCGTCTCTCAGAAATAAAACACGAGTCATCTCAGCTTCATCTCTAGACCCTAGGAGCAAAACCCTCCAACCACAGAACATCCAGGTTCTCATGGACAGCTAGGGTCAGGGATGCAGAGGGGACCCTGTTTTTCCGGAATGACAAAGAGCGAGCCCTTGGAAACACCTGCAGTGAGGCTGTTCCGACTCCCTCGGCCGGTGGAGGCTCCGGCCTCTCACTCCGCTGGTACTCACAGATCTCCTCCTTGAGCTGCTCCACCTGCAACACAAAACACCCGCTTTGAGTTTTGGCGAACATTCAGTTTTCATATTTATTATTAATTTATTGCTATTCCTTATCCTGAGGGATTGGTTGAGATCCTGTGGCTGCTCCAGCTGCCGAATGGCCTCAGACAAGGAACAGCGAAAGTGGGAATGCACAATCCATTAAAGGGTGATTTTCCTGAATTTGTTTCACTTCCTGACCACACCCACATTGTGTCAGATTCCAACTGCTATTTCTGAGGACACCTTTCAGTGTCTTCCATCCGTGGGATCAATGGAATTCCATTACCAGCAGCAGCTCTTCACCCCACAGTCAGAGCTCATCCCAGACCAACTGCCCACCCTGTTCCTCCCCTGCTCTTCCTAACCCACAGGCAAGAAAACACCTTTCAGGACACAGAGTTGCTGTAGTTGGTAATAAAGTACATTTTCTACTTCTACAGATTAAAAATTGAGGGGTTCTCAACTTCTGTGCCAACAGTTAAACACCATTCCTAAGGAATAAAGGGAATTTCCTTTTAGCTTAACATGTGATTGGAACTGATCTCAGTCTGGCTACATTTTTTCCTGTTCGGTGACCACAATATGTTACATATATCTATACGGTTTTTGTCTACATAGACATACATAGACAAATAAATAGACTTTAATATTATATTTCTACTTTATTATAATCTATACATACACGTGTGTATCCATAATGACTGAAAGGAACAATGTCCTACAGCAACGAAAACATTATTGGGAATAAAAAAAAAGTAAACAGAGGATTTTGAACTAAGTTATGGGTTTTTTCAGCTCCAGAAAGAGACTGTGCTGTAAACACAAGATTTGTGGTGACAGACATGGAAGAACCAGCAACTTTTTTAAATGCAAGGAACAAAACTATAAAAAATTCTGTACTATAAAAAATACTGTAAAATTCTGAACCCCTCAAATGGGAATAAATCCCATTCAAGATATTATCTGATAAATATTATTTGAAAAGTTATATTCTCAGAGATACTTGTATTAATCTAACAATACTCATTTGATGTGTGAGAGCTGCAAGACAGCCAAGAGCTCTCCATGCTGGGATGGCAGAGGCAATTCTAGCCTCTTAAAGGCTGATCTAAGTAAATCAGGAAATAAGAACAGCAGCAGATTTTGTGCCCAATGACACATTTTAATAGGAAGCAGACTCTTATATCCCTTCCCTGTTGGCAACCTCAGTAAGGAATTATCTGGTTGATAGTTCCTTAATTGTTCCTTAATTCTAGGTGGCATTTAGAAAATCCTGGCTGTATGACACCAAGCATTTAACTAAAAGTAATGTAATAGTAATGTAATAGTAAGGCATTCCATTAAGAGAGCCCACAGAAAATAAGCAAATTAATCAATGTGGCCAAGTTAAAAACCAAAGGGGCTGAGAGGGATCAAAAATGAGCATAAATTTCAAATGGATTTCAAACCAGCTCCTGAGGGGTTTAAGCTAAACTTAGGTAAACTGAAGTCTTTAATCCAGTCCAGGGAAAGGCACATGTGTTCCTTACTCTGTTTACACACCTGAGCTGGGGTAAACACTGACCAGGAGCAAGGGAGCTGATCCCTCTCCACGGGCACAGGAAAATGTGTCCCAAAATCCTCAAGCCCCAACTCAGTTAGAGTCCCTCAAACTCTTCCTGCATGGAAGGAAGCTCCCAGAGCTGCATTCTGCCTGCTTCCCAAATTTTACTGCCCCATGAACCACAACACAGCCAAACTGCAGCTCTGGAAAGACTGGGCATAGAACAGGGAGGGGAAAGGGAAAGGCAGGGCAGGTTTGGGAGCAGGGATGACTTCCAGGAGCCAGCCCAGGATTGTTGGCTTGGCTTGGTGGATCCTCACCAGCTCCAGGAACGCTTTCCTCTCCAGGTCGAGCGTCTGAACCCGTGCCCGCAGCGCCAGGATCTCCTTGTCCAGCCGGCTGTTGTGCTCCATGGCCCTCTGGAGCTCAGTCCTGTCTGGAGACAGCAGCACCAGGAAAGTGATCACTGGCCTGGCCCTGCCCACGCCGATCCCACACATGGGAAAGGTGGGAGGCAGCATGGACATGTCCTCATGGAAACACATCCCACATCCACACGGGAACACATCCCACACCCATGTGGGAATACATCCTACATCCATGTGGGAATACATCCCGTATCCACTGGGAACACACCCCACATCCACATGGGAACACATCCCACATCCACGTGGGAACACATCCCACATCCACGTGGGAACACATCCCACATCCATGCCCTCTCCCTCCCACAGCAAAGGTTGATGTCCCTGGAGATCCAGATTCAACAGCAGTCTCTCCATCATTATTCCAGGGATTCAGTTTACCTCTGGATCATGGAGGTAAACCTCATTTAAATCACTCACCTCATTTCATATGGGTTTCACAAACTCTTTGGAAAACCCAAACAGCCACATTTTGAATTTTCACCATAAAATCCATCATTGCCACAAGCAGGAACACAATCCCAGCCAATGTATCCATGTTGTGCAGGCATTAAAATTTAATGGAATGGCCACAACTGGAAAAATTGCACACCAAGCCTTCAAGCCTGGATCAATAAATAAATTAATACCAACACCAATTAATGCAGATTCCCAATATTACCAGGGCAGAAATAGGAAAAGGTGTTTGTATTAAGAGCACATGTTGAGGACACACTGATATCCTCCCAAAAAACAGGGAGACAATTTTCCTTAGAGAAAAGTGAGGAAATATTTTTCCCTTTTCAGCTTAACACTGGGCACAGGAAATTTTAGTTTAAATTTGATGTCTATTCAGGCAAAAATAATAAACAAATCTCCTTATTTGGTTCCAGTTTGGAAAAAGCAACAAATTCCTTTTTCAAACAACGATTCTGATGCTGGATTTTCAGTTGTGTCATTTAAAATAAAAAGCAAAGAACATCTTCACAGAATCACAGAATGGGTTGGGTTGGAAGGGGACCTTGGAGATCATCTCGTTCCAACCCCCATCTTCCACCAGAACAGAAATTTTACTCAAAAGCCTGTTGACCACTACACAAATTGATGATAAAATTATACTAAAATGATGGTTAAAAGGATGATAAAAGGATAATAAAATTCCAGCTCTTCTCCTCTTGCAAAAATCCTGACCACCCCCTACTTTCCCATTCCTTCTCCTGTTTTTCCCCCTCAGCTTCCTTCAGGGCTGACCACAGGGGTGATTCCACAAGGAGAACAGTGTTTGGATGTGGCAGCCCAGTTCTGCTTTAGAAAAACCCCGCAACATTCCTTATGCACTTTGTTAAATACCATTTAAAGCCTTTCCTCGCCACTAACTGGGCTCAAACTGGTCAGGAATTCTTCTCTCTAATGCACACAATTATCACTGAACCAAAATATGCTGTTTAAGTGGGTTTTACTAAAGATCAGTGATCCCAGTTTAGGCTTTTAGTAGCAAATCAATTGATTCCCAGAGCAGCTGGCTCAGAGCTCACCAGGAGGAGAAGCCGTGTGGAGATACAGAACCAGGGAAACCACTGGGACTCTATCACCCTCATTTTGCACACACAGCACAACAAACCCCAGAGACAAAACAAGCATTAAACCCTTACTCACAGTTTGCAAAGCCTTGTATTCATCTGACACCTCAGAAAGCACAGATTTCCCTGCGCAGGCTACAATCTGTGAGAGTCCCAGGCTGGAGCCCGTCCGTGCTCCAGAGAGCCAGCACTGGAGCTGCCACACCATTCATCCCATCCCTGGGGACTATGGATCGATCCCCATCCAGTACGGAGATGAAAACGCAGGGAATGATGGGGCTGGAGGCTGGAGAGGAGCTGCTGGGGCTGGAGAGGAGTTGACAGGGCTGGAAAGAAGCTGATGGGGCTGGACAGGAGCTTCTGGAGCTGGAAATGAGCTGATAGGTCTGGAGAGGAGCTGATGGGGCTGGAGAGGAGCTCTCAGGTCCTGGTGCTGTGTGTGTGAGCTCCAAGGGGAGCCCTAGGACCTGTAATTCTGCCCTAAACCTGCCCAAGGTAGTGCCAGTCTCCTGAAGGGAGCTGGTCCCTGGAAAGGTACATGGGGCTGGGATGAGTCACCTCATCCCAGCTGCTGTTCTCCAATGAAATTCTGCATCACAGATTTGGGGACAATGCAAGGAACCCCTCAAAAGAGCATCCAGACACCTGTGTGTCGCTAAGGACATTTTCCATGGACATTTCACTCCAAGAGCAGCTTTACCACCAGAAAACTGTCTATCCTACTAATAAATAACACTTCAGGGCTGGTCAACAGTTATTTCAAGAAGGAGGTGAAGGGAATATTCTCAGCAAGGACAATGTACCCAGTCACTTCCCCACTGCTGCACTTGCTAAGGATCCTATGGAGGCAACATCCCAAACTGCACCTGGAGAACCCTGGGATGAGGGGTCCAGCTCTGCTAACTAACCCTGTGCACATGTAATTCAGCTACTCTGCTTCCAGACCAAGCCATCATTCCCTCTCCATCCCCTCCCAGGGCAGAAATTTCTCCCTGGAGAGGAGCCAGGGATAGGAAATTAGTCCAGACTGTGCAGATGCATCACAGACCAGAGAAACCCAGTCTCAGAATTAATGGATTCGTGACTGTTAATGACTGCATTCCCACCTCCTAGGGAGCAGGCTGACTCCTGGCACTGATTTTCCCACATTCCAAGCAGAGAGGACACAGGACAGGCTGCCCCCCTCCCCAGGGCTAAGAGCAGGCCAGGAGTGGCCACCAGAGCAGTGCTTACCTGCTCCACTCTGCTCTTTGCTTGGTGCTTCCAGCTCCTCTGTCACCCTCTGGATATCTTCCTGGGCCACCACCAGCCTCTGTGGGGCCTCATCCAGATCTCCCACAACTCCTGCAGGCAATGCTGGTTCCCCCTCCAGCTCTTCCCTGCAGAACTGAAGCACAAGGGTTAATGTGCCAGTGGAAATGAGGAACCCTGTGGTGATGTTGATGCCTTAGGTGGAGGTCAGGCTCTGCTCCCAGGGAACAAGGGACGGGACAAGAGGGAACAGCCTCGAGCTGTGCCAAGGGAGGTTTAGCTTGAATATTAGGGAAAATTTCTTCATGGAAAGGGTGGTCAGATGTTGGAATGGGCTGCCCAGGGCAGTGGTGGAGTCACCATCCCTTGGAAGTGTTCAAAAACCCTGTGGATGTGGCACCCAGGGACGTGAGTTAGCGGTGGCCCTAGCGCTGCTGGGGGAATGGTTGAACTCAATGATCTTGGAGGGCATTTCCAACCTTGCTGATGCTACGAAATGTCAACTATGAGCCAGGACACCAGCAGGAAAATATGTATTTCCTTATTTCTGTCTCCCCAGGAAGCTGTGTGCATTCCTGCTGCTCTGGGAATTCAGCTCCCAATGCCTGACAGGTGTGAGCAGAGCCAGCCTTGCACAGAGAGATGTTCCTGAAGAGCAGCACCACCAGCACAGGGCCATGCGTCCCCTGGCACTGCCACGTGTCTCTCAGGACCACTGAGGGGGATTTTCAGTTCCAACATATCTTGACTAGAAGGGGTTTTGTTATCATGCCTCATACTTGACGGGAATGTTTCAACCAGTTATCCCAAACCCTTGTGAAAATCCCTCAGTTTTCCCAGCTACTCCTGAGAGCTCTGTGGGTTCCCTACTTTTTTAAGACCTCTGATCTCCTGGGCCTGCCCACAAGAGCTGGAGGGCTCAGTTTTGCCCAAAGTGTTGGCACTGAGTGTGATTGGCTCACTTTGTCAGAGTAACACTGGGAGACCTGGAATCATGGGATCATAGAAAGGCTTGGAATGGAAGAGACGTTAAAGACCTTCCAGTTCTACCCCTTGCCATGGGCAGGGACACCTTCCTCTATCCCAAGATGCTACAAGCCCCGCCCAGCCTGGCCTTGGACACTTCCAGGGATCCAGGGGCAGCCACAGCTTCTCGGGGCACCCTGTGCCAGGACCTCACCTCCCCCACAGCCAAGGATTCCTCCCCCATTCCCCCTCGTCCTGGCACTCCAGACCCTCGTCCAAAGTCCCTCTCCAGCTCTCCTGGAGCCCCTTTAAGCACTGGAAAGGGCTTTAAGGTCTCTCCAGAGCTTTCTCCAGATGGACACCCCCAGCTCTCCCAGCCTGGCTCCCAAGAGGCTCCAGCCCTCAGAGCATCTCCGTGGCCTCGCTCCAACAGGTCTTTCCTGTGCTGGGGATCCCGGAGCTGGAGCAGCACTGCTGGGGGGTCTCTTCAGAGGGGAGCAGAGTCACRATGCTGTTTGGCCTTTGGGGTGCAAACACACATTCCTGGCTCTTGTCCCGCTTTCCACAAGAACTCCCAATTCCACCCCGCAGGGCTGCTCTCCATGAATTCCTCCCCCAGCCTGTGCTCATTCTCAGATTGCCCCAACCCAGGCACAGGGACTTGAACTCCATGAGGTTCCCTGGACCACTGCTCCATGTTCCTCTTTTTTATGGAGTTACACATTCCTGTTCCACTGCATCTGCACTGAGGGGGTCCTAAGGCTCAGCACGTTGGTTGCCATCGATATTCGGCACTTCAGAGGGTGAGTGAGCTGGCACATGCCGTGAATCCAGAAGGCATTTCCCTATGGATTTCTCAGAGCTGACCACACAGAGAGGCAGGTTTGTATCCCGCCTTTCTGCTTTTCTGGGGATGCAATAAAACAATCAATTCTGCTTGAGCAGTCTGGCTAAAAGCTGAATTCATCCCTGTACCAGACAGGAACGTGTCCGGCCCTTCGTTCCAGGAGTGGAACAGGCCAGCTGGGAACAAGCAAGGCCACACATTCCAGTAAACAGAGTAAGAGGAGCAATTAACACATGAACCTGTAACGCTGCTGCAACTCTAATGGTTCTGCAAAACAAGTGGGATGCTCCCGGGAACAATGGAGTGTTTAATCAACAGTTTCTGCTCCACAGGCACAGATAGCAATGACATCACTGGGGAGAGTAATCAGTCCTGTCAGGGAGACAGTTTTCTGGGAAAACACATCTCCAATGTGTCCTTACCTGGTTAAAACCACAGAAAGAGTGCCCAGTGTAAGAACTGTGGAGAAGTTGTGGTTGATTGGAAACAGAGAGCATTAAATTTGTAACAATTCCCTGGAAGTGTTCAAGGCCAGGTTGGAGCAATCTGGTCTAGTGGAAGGTATCCCTGGTCCCTTCCAATCCAAACTGTTTTGTCATTCCACTTCTGTCAGCAGGAAGAAACAGAAAGGAACAAGAGCAGGAGCCCTGACCCCTATTTGAAGTCTTGCTCCTTGCCCACTGTTTGGGAGCTCAGGGACAAACAGCAGCTCCCAGAATCCCAGAGCACTCCTGGACTCTAGCTCCCTGGAAACATGGCCATAAGTCAGGAGTAGGTGGAAATTGGTGGCCTTGGAACCATAGAATCAGAATACCCTGAGCTGAAAGGTACCCATAAGGACCAAGTCCAACCCCTGGCCCTGCACAGACACCYCAACAATCCCACCCTGTGCCTCAGAGTGGTGTCCAAACACCCCTGGAGCTCTGGCAGCCTTGGGGCCGTGCCCATTCCCTGGGGAGCCTGTTGAGTGCCCCAGCACCCTCTGGAGGAAGAACCTTTCCTGATCTCCAACCTAAACCCCCCTGGCACAGCTCCAGCTGCTCCCTCAGATCCTGCTCCTGCTCACAGAGAGCAGAGATCAGGAGCAGCTGCAGCCTCCAGTGAGCTCTGCCCTCAGCCTCTTCTGCTCCTCCTGAACCCACAGAAAGTCATTCTTACCCAGTGAAGATCCTCACACCAACCACATCACAAACTCCTCAGTATAGTATTACAATTAATCCATTTCACTGTCCCTGTGCAGATGTGGGAGCAAATCAAGTGCAAAGTGTGAGAATTAAGAAAGGCACTGACTTAGAATCCTGGAATCCCAGACTGGTTTGGGGTTGGGAGGGATCTTAAAGCTCATTCCATTCCACCCCCTGCCACGGGCAGGGACACCTTCCTCTATCCCAGGATGCTCCAAGCCCTGTCCAGCCTGGCATTGGACACTTCCAGGGATCCAGGGACAGCCAGAGCTTCTCTGGGCACCCTGTGCCAGGGCCTCACCACCCTCACAGGAAAGAATTCCTTCCCAATATCCAATCTAAACCTATTCTGTCAGTTTGAAGCCATTCCCCCTTGTCCTGGCATTCCGGGCTCTTGTAAATACTCTCTCTCCATCTTTCTTGTAGCTCCTTCAAGTATTTCAGCCCCAAGACTCCACACTGGCCTCAAAGACAGGAGAAACAGTTTTCATTACAGAAATATCCAGAAGATATTCCTTTCCCAGAAGCTCTCAGGCAGCCAGAGCCACAGAGCAGGAAGTACCTGGAGTCCATCCATGATGCTGTGGGATTCCAGCTGCCGGGCTGCCACTTCCAGCTTTCCTAGCAGCGCTGCCCGCTCCACCAGGAAATACGCGACCTGTTCACTGGCAGCACTGCAGGAGATCTGGGATAAACCTTCTTGCTCCAGCATCTCCTGCACCTCCTTCAGCTCTATTTCTGCAAGGCAAGGCAAGGCTTGGTGTCAGAAGAGGAACAAGCAAAGGGCAGGGTTTCCTGGAGATCTGTCCCAGCTCCTCTAAACACTCCTCACTGCAACAGCCCCATTTCTCCTGGAGCCCAACAGCTCCTCAAGTCTCTCCTGCTTCCCCAACCCCGTCACTGCCTCCCATTCCCTGCTATCCATTTTCTCAGCCCTATTCCCTCCCTCTCTCTCAAGGTTTCTCTTCACATACCCCTCCCTGCCTGCCAAGCATGTGATAGGACCTGCTCCCCCCAGTCAGAGTTCTCCCAACTTGGTTTATCCTCAGCCCCTTCAAACCTAAGTACAGCTTGGTGGAAACTAAACACCGGTAAACAGATACTGAGAGAACCAGAGAATCATTAAGGTTGAAAAGACCTCCAAGATCATCAGTTCCAACCCTGAGATCATCAAGTCCAATCTCGGAGAGAAAGCAAACAGATGGACACAGAGTCACAGACATGTTTTCTTTGGCAGGAGACACACAAAATACCAGATCGCTCCTGGAGAGCATCACTATTTTCCCAAGGAATGTCTGGAAAGGAGGCAGATCTGAGTATCTTTAAGAATTAAACTGCCAGTGCTTCACCATTTATCCAAAAATTATGGCCAGGAAGACTCTGTACTGGGAAAAACTTCCAGATTCAAGGGTCTCTAAGGCAGAAAGGTGACAACAAGACTTGCAGAAGTCAGTTTATGGCTGGGCACCACTGTGTTTGTGCAACAAACAGTTGTTAAAAAGACCCCCTTGTTGGTGTGGTTGGAATTTACCTGCCAGGAGAAAATGAGGAACCTTTGGTCTCCGGCATGGTGAGGGCAGCAACTCCTGCATTGGATCCAGCAGCTTGTGGAGCCAGGGGAGGGCTTTTCAAACCCTCCCTATGTAATTCGTATTAAAAACAAAAGCAATAGACYAAATTTCTAGCCCAAACCAGATTATAAAGGCTTCCAAGTGTTCTAAGATGGGAAGTGCAGGGAGCTGTATAGAGGTAGGAGGGATATTTCTACTCTTTCCCTGCTCAGGGATCTACAGTTGGACAGCAGAGGTTCAGCAGAGCAAATATTCCTCGGACACAGGACATACACAGCCCTGGACAAGCCTGTCCCTCACTCCCATGCACTGATTTAACACAGGACCCAGCGCAATCACATCCCGAGGCTCCGATCGATCCCATGTTTCCACTCCGTGTTTCGCAGCCGGCTCCATCCAGCCCTGTGGATGGAAAACACCCTGCGGTTTCCCAGGCATCTTCCCCAGGGACACAAAGCATAGCCTGGTCAATACAGGGTCAAACAGGGCTCCCCAGCAACTTCCTGCTGCAGCAGAGCAAACAAGGCAGTTTGCAGGATCAAAACTGCTCTGTGTGCCTCAGGAAGAGCCCATGGATCACACTAAACTGAACCCCAACCTGCCTGGCRCTTTCCTCCCAGGGTTTTGCCAAATTCCAGCTAAAATGAACAGAAACTGCTCTGGTTTATGGCCAGGATGGGACCCTCTGTGCCCTGAACCACCTTCATCTGCCAGTGCTCCCCTTGTCCCCAGCCTGCAATGCAGGATGAAGTGGTATCATTTTAGATCCCAGACATATTCCAGAGACTGGAGAAGAAAAAGGATTTGTGAGGACGGGGGGGGGGGGGGGGGGGGGGGGGGGGGGGGCGGGGGTCTGCCCACACAGCACAGGTTACCTATGCGTAAACTCCACTGATTCCTTACAAGCACCTTCCCTCCCCCATCCAGTGTCTGGGAAGAGCCAATCCCTGCCCCAGGCACTGCCACACCACAGCTCCACTGGCATCTCCCACCTCTGTCCATGCTTGTTTGGAAGCAAATTTTACATCAATATTTCTATTTTCCTATCCCAGGAATACTCTCAGAAACAGCAGCCACCTCACCCCACCACCGTCCTGCATCCTCCAGCCCTGCTGGGTGTGTTTAACCAGCCCAAGCTGTTACAACAAGCTCAGACCATGACTGTTTATTCTTTATATTCCACTTTTTAAACAAATCCAGCCAGCACTGTGTTTCGCTGCCATTCCAGTTGTTTTTCAGGAAGGCTTTTGGGAGCACCATCGATCTGCCCTCCAACAACAGCGTGTTCAGCGAGAGCATCAGAAACGGATCAGGAACTGCCTGGAGGGAAGGAAAAATGTCACTCTGGGCAGAGGTATCAGATGAGGTGATGCTCAGCTCGATGGCCCAGCATCAACCAGCCTTGGCTGCTCCCTGTAGGAACCTGTGAGCCCGGGATGGGCACGGAGCAAACGTGTGAGCAGAGATTGACTTTTTATCTTCAGAAACTGCTCAGTTTCAGTCACCAGCGCTAATTATCCTCAGGGTCTAAAGGAGGGCTGGAGAGAGACTTTGGTCAAGGGCCTGGAGTGCCAGGACAAGGGGGAATGGCTTCAAACTGCCAGAGAGCAGGGTCAGATGGGATATTGGGAAGGAATTCTTCCCTGTGGAGGTGGTGAGGCCCTGGCACAGGGTGCCCAGAGAAGCTGTGGCTGCCCCTGGATCCCTGGAAGTGTCCAATGCCAGGTTGGATAGGGCTTGGAGCAACCTGGGATAGAGGAAGATGTCCCTGCCCATGGTAGGGGGTGGAATGGAATGAGCTTTAAGATCTCTCCCAACCCAACCCATTCCATAATTCCATGATTATTATGAAACAGCTTTTAGCAGATCAAGTTGCTCTGAGTGATCCCAGACCAAGCAGAGTTTCTGATCCGTTTGCCTGCTGTTGGAAGAGTGAGTGTGCTCAGACCTGAGAGCCCATCCGGGGGTCTTCAGGCTCCCTTCCCCAGCTCTCAGCTCAGGTGGATGAGGACAGATCCTGTCCCTTGCCCTGCATCATTCACAGCTCAAGTCCCTCCTTTGTACCACTGGCTTGAACCAGCCACTGTCCCCAGCTGCCCCTTCCCATTCTCCTTTCACTGCTGCCAAAAGCTACCAACCACCATCCTGTCCTCTTGCCTTGCCCACGTTTTCAACAATCCCAGCAGACCAGGGTCTGTCTTTCCACAAAGCCCCTTCTCCAGCCTGATCCCCTGGATCATCCTATGCCTGATGAGACACCTGGGTGTTTTGCAAAAATAACAGGGGGAGCAAGACCTGGAGCACAAATCGTATGGGGAGCAGCTGAGAGAGCTGGGGGGGCTCAGCCTGGAGGAAATAAGGCTCAGGGGGGACCTTCTGGCTCTGCACAACTCCCTGACAGGAGGGGGCAGCCGGGAGGCGACAGGTTCTGCTCCCAGAGAACAGGGACAGGAGGAGAGGGAACGGCCTCAAGCCGAGCCAGGGGAGGTTCAGGTTGGATATTCATGGAAAGGCTGGTCAGGCACTGGCACAGCTGCCCAGAGAAGCAGAGTCACCATTACTGGAATTGTTCAAAAAACATGTGGATGTGGCACTTGGGGTGAACCTAACAGTGCTGGGGGAATGGTTGTATTTGATGATCCTAGAGGGCTCTTCCAACCTAAACATTCCCATGATTCCAAGAACTCTGATGAAAAGCAAAGGCCTGGGGAACAGACACAGGGATGCAGCATAGAACCCTGCAGCAGGGACGCATTAGAGACCTGGAGCAGCCCAACAGAAGCCTTAGGGATTGTGCAGCATCTCCAGCACAAGCACATCCATGCACTCTGTAATAGAGATGGCCGGGGGGATTTTTTTAAGAAGAGGCTGACCTAGAATCATGGAACCACAGAATATACTGAGCTGAAAGGGACCCACAAGAATCATCCAGTCCAACTCCTGGCCCTGCACAGACACCCCAAAAATCCCACCCTGTGCCTCGGAGTGGTGTCCAAACGCTCCTGGAGCTCTGGCAGCCTTGGGCCTGTGCTCATTCCCCGGGGAGCTTGGGCAGTGCTGGAAGGGGGAAGAACTTTTTCCTGATATCCAACCTAACCCTCCTTGGCACAGCTCTAGCTGTTCCCTCGTGTCCCTTCCCTGCTCCCAGAGAGCAGAGATAAAATCCTCCTCCAGAGGAGCTGCAGCCTGGAATGAGCTCTGCCCTCAGCTCACCCTCAACCTCCTCTGCTCCAGCTGAACAAACCTGGATAAAAGGACCAGTCACTCAATAAAGTGCTCCACAAGGACCCAAAACATCTCGAGGCTGGCACCTCTCCTCGCAGGTGACAGCCCAGAGGGAGCAGGGCTTCCAGATTCTTAAATTATCCACACACATCCCAGGACAGCAGCCAATGCCAGCAGTGAGTCAACAACAAGTCCTGAACCCCAAAATCAGAGTGATATCCCCAAAAAAATCCCTCCAGAAACACTCTACAGTACCAAAGCCACACAACCCCCTCAAGGACAACACACTGGGAACACCTGGATGGCAACCAGTAATCCCCCCTGGATACACCGAGATCCCTGGACAAGGATCTCAGGTTCCATTCCAGAGGTACTCATTGCTCAACAGCCTCAGGAATCCCTAAGAAATGGAGAAAGCCCAGAGGAGCAGAGCCGCCAGGAGGTAATTACCGCATTCCAGCTTCGGGGATATTCTATCTTTCTACTGCCACCTTGTGGGAAGGGAGAGAACCAGGAACAGCGTTTCCTGCCACAGCGAGGCTCCCAAGAGCTCATCATTCATTTTAACCTTTGTAAGCAGCCTTTTCACCACAAACCACGGCTTTAAGAGCCTAGAAAAATCAAATTTTTAGGTAAATCCATCTTTGGAAAGTCACACCACCAGATGTGCCCCCTGAAAACCCAACCAATGCTCAAAATTGTCCCCAAACTCCTGTATTTGGTGCCCCAAACAAAGCCTGGATCACAAAGAAACTCTTTAAGTTGGGCCATCACCCCCAGTTTTATCTTAGGGCCAGGATGATACAGGTCACGAAAGGAGTTAATGGTGACATGGGCTATGAGCACCACTGAAAGTGCACCAGTAGATTGAAAAAAATCAAGAATTAAACCCAGCAAAAGGGGCCCTAGAGTTTGAAAATAAATTATTTGAAGTTAAATAAGTGCAATAATTTGTTTAAACAAAATTACTGAAGGTCTGAGGGGCCCTGACCAACTTGGTCTAGTGGAAGGCATCCCTGCCCATGGCCAGGAGTGGAACTGGATGAGCTTTAAGGTCTCTTCCAACCCAAACCATCCTGGGATTCCATGACAAGGAGCACACACAAGTTTTGAACAACACCAGAACAAACAATTCCCGTCTCTCACATTGTTTTAAAAAATGTGGAGTTTGTGTAAACCAAACCCAAGAGCAAATTCACTGACTTGGTGGGAGCAGGTAATTCAGAGCAGGAAACCAAAGAGCACCATCAATTCTGGTCTTCAAACAGCCTCTAGAAGATGCTTTGTGCAACAACAGAGCTACATGGAGAACCTGCCAAATTCCCTGAATAAAGGCAGTAAAAGCAGGCAAGAACCTCTAAATCAACTGCAAATCTGTTTGAACAGCTCATAAACACTTTTAGCAACTTCTTGAACAACAAACCACTGAGAACTCCCTGAGAACTTCCCAAAAAACGCTTCTCAGCTCTCCAAGAAGCTTTCCAGACCCAAACACCTGCCAGTGCATTCCTGGGGCCCGCGCTCTGGAGGGAAGGGATTACCCTGCTGCAGCTGTAGCTGTGCCAGCTCCAACCTGAGCTGCTCATTCTCCTTCTCATATTCAGAGGCAATGGCATCCCGCTCTTCCGTCAGGGTACGGACATGGCCCACATAGCTTTCCACCTGAAATACACAAAATCCGGCTATTTCCATGTCTGCTGGCACCTCCAGTGAGCCAGCAGCACAAAAAGTTCTCCACCCCATCATGTTTACAGGATAACCTCAAATATTTGCAGGACAATATGTCCTGTGCCTTTGGAACACCTGGGGATGGTAAAACCTTGACTGGGAGGTCAGCAGGTCATGCAGCTGGGTGCTGGGATGTGGGGAGCTTTTGACCATGGCTCTGTGGGAGTTGCTGGGCTCACCAGGTGCTTTTTGATGCCCAACATGAGGAATGGGGACATAAATCCTGAGTTCCTGAGGGCAGCAGTGTGGCAGTGACACCCCTGAACCTGCTGCTGCATAGAGGGGGATCAGGGGATGCAGGCCTGGGTGGGTTAACTCGGGGGCTATCCCACAACCACTGAGGTTGGAAAAGACTCCCAAGAGTCCAACTTGTGATGAAACTCCACCTCGTCACCAGACCAGAGCACTGAGTGCCACGTTCTGTCATTCTTTGAACACCTCCAGGGATGGGGACCCCATCACTGCTCTGCGCAGCCCTTGCCAATGCCTGACCACTTTTTCAGTGAAGAAATTTCTCCTCACGTCCAGCCTGAATCTCCCTGGACGCTGCTTGAGGTCGTTCCCTCTCCTCCTGTCCCTGTTCCCTGGGAGCAGAGCCCGACCCCCCCCCCCCCCCGGCTGCCCCCTCCTGTCAGGGAGTTGTGCAGAGCCAGAAAGTCCCCCTGGAGCCTCCTTTTCTCCCTTTCCCAGCTCCCTCAGCCGCTTCTAGTGCTCCAGCCCCTTCCCTTGCCAGGACAGGCCTCAGCCGGGCCCGCTCTCCGGCCCTTACGTCTCTCATGTCCTGGGCCCGCCGCCGCTCCAGCTCGCCCAGCCGGGTCTCCGCCCGCCGCAGAAGCCGCCAGGCTAGGCCCAGCTGCTCCTCGGCTGGGGCGGCGGGGTCGGCGCCCTCCGCCCGCAGCCAGCGCCGGATGGTGTCTGCCGGCACCGGGGGCTCCGCCTGCGGGGCAGCGAGAGGAGCCGTGAGCGACGGGGGTGGCGTGGGTACCCCGACACCCTCGGGCCGATCCTGGGGGTACGACCGACCCCCCGGAACCCCCCCCAGGCCGGGCCGGTGCCGGGGGTACAACCAATACCCCGAACCCTCCCCTGGGCTGGTCTCGGGGGTACAACCGGCCCCCGATGCCCCCGGGCCGGTGCCGGACACCCACCGGGGCGGCGGCGGCCGCGTCCATGCGGCGGGAGTGACCCCCCGGCGCCATGGCAACAGGCCACGCCCCTTGCCGCGGCCACGCCCCAACAGCAATGTCGTGAATGGGCTGTGAGCCCACGCCCCCACCAGACGTCACGTGCGGTTGGGAGGCCCCGCCCCCTTCTCGCTCCGTGACGCCCCCTGGCGGCCGGCAGCGGGCGCAGCGCCGCTCCCGCCGGGATCACTCCTGGGTCACCAAAACGGGCCAAAAACATGAAAAAAAGGGGCGAAAAGTTTTCCCGATTTTCTTCTAAACCCCAAATGAATCTGCTAGAGCTGAAGGGGAAGCAGGCAAGTACATGGAGCTGAGCCTAGATAAGAGAAGGCTTTAGGGAGACCTTAGAGACCATGCCAGTTCCTACTCCAAGAGAGCTGGAGATAGACTTGGGACAAGGACATGCAGTGACAAGAGAAGAGGGGATGGTTTCTCACTGCCAGAGGGCAGGGTCAGATGGGATATTGGGAAGAAATCCTTCCCTTTGAGGAGAGAGGCCCTGGCACGGGCTGCCCAGAGAAGCTGTGGCTGCCCCATCCCTGGAAGTGTTCCAGGCCAGGTTGGACAGGGCTTGGAGCAACCTGGGCCAGTGGAAGGTGGAATGAGATGAGCTTTAAAGCCCCTTGAAACCCAAAGATGATTCCATGAGATTGAGGAACTGCAGAGCAAAGTAGGTCCATCCTGCAGAACCGACTCACTGGCTGAAGACACTGCACAACGGGATGGTAGAGAAAGGAGAAGACCGGGACATGGAGAAGAGGGACATGGCAGAGCCCAGTCAGGATCTTCCACTGAGCCCTCTGGGATCCTCAGAAAGCAACGGACCTGGACTTGCAGGAGCCACTTCCAACTTAGGTACCACAACCGGCATTCCCAGAGTGCTGGTGCCCAAACGCTGCCAGGGTGGGAGCACTCATGGGTTTGGTTTAACCTCCCACACGGAAGAGGTGCATCCCTGACATGGGATCGGGGTGGCTGTGGCTCAGATTGAGCTTAAAGAACCTCCCCAGTCTGCACTTGACAAGTAGGGGCAGACACAACGCTGGAAGCCCACAAAGTGTTCCCAAGTCCAAATGAAACCCCAAGATTCCCAGGGCCCACTGCCCCAGTCTGCTCCTCAAAAAGCTCAGATTATTCCTGTCCTTCCCAACCACTTTGGAGAAATCCCAGGACACTCTGAAGACAGTGTTGGTGGCACTTCTCCCATCCCTTGTCCCAAGGGATGAAGCCCCTGCAAGGGCATGTTCAACTTACACAAATTTTTACATTCTCATCCCTGCTGACCCATCCATGCTATCCACAGAGGCTCTAAACTAAGACAAGGGAAATCCCAGACTCGACATTCCCATCAATTACATACTGGGAGATGAAGACGGGCAGTTCTTGGAGCTTATTCACCTTCTGTATCAGTCCTGACCACAGAGAAGTTGTGAGTTCCTTCTCCTGACTCAGTTAACCAGCTGGATCTCTCCCGTCCTGACCAACCCAGACTTCTCCCATCACTGATGGGATCCACTGATCCCATCCTCATGCTCTTTTCTTGCTCTTCTGGCTTTATTTTCCTTGGTTTTTGAGCACCCCTCACTTTCAGGGGATTGGTGTTATTAAAAAATCACTGCTGCTCCTGAACATTCCGTGGTTTCACCCAGAGCAGAGTCTTGCCGCTGGAAATGCTTCCAGCATTCCCATATGCTGTTGTCCTTCTTTCCAGGATCCCAGTGAATTTATTTTGAGGACAGCCTGTGAGCAGACACACAGTGGACAGCAGGAGAGCTGCAGTTAAGTTTCTTGCAGGCATGAGGAACACACACTTTGAATTTGGTAATCGTTGGAAGAGGGTTTAGAGAAAACCAGGAACATTCCAGTTCTAACTCCACACAGCCAAAAGGAAGCGTCCCCTTCCAGGGTCAATCCCTGCCACCCCTTCTGCCGTCAGAGAATCATGGAATCACTAAGCCTGGAAAAGCCCTCCAAGATCATTGAGTCCAACCATTCCCCCAGCACTGCCATGTTTACCCTAAACCATGTCCCCAGGTGCCACATCCACAGTTTTTTTGAACACTTCAAGGGACGGTGACTCCACCACTGCCCTGCGCAGCCTGTGCCAATACCTGAACACCTTTCCATGAACACTTTTCCCAATATCCACCCTTGAACCTCCCCTGACACAGCTTGAGGCTGTTTCCTCATCCTCTCCCTTGTTCTCTGGGAGCAGAGCCCGATCCCTCCCCGCCCCGGCTGCCCCCTCCTGTCAGGGAGTTGTGCAGAGCCAGAAGGTCCCCCTGGAGCCTCTTTTGCTCCAGGCTGAGCCCCTTTTCCAGCTCCCTCAGCCGCTCCTGGTGCTCCAGCCCCTTCCCCAGCTCCGTTCCCTTCCCTGGACACCACTCCCCTCAGTGCCCACTTCCCTTCTCCAACCTTGGCCTCAAGCTTGGATCCATCCTCTGTGCTCTGAGCCAGACGTAGCCTTGCCTTTGTTTACAGAGCTCTGCAGTGACACTTGAGCCTTGTTTGGTGAGAGCTGCCCAAACACTGCCTTGGAAAACTTCCTGGTGTAAATGGAATACGAAGCAAAGAAACCTACAAATACCTGGGATGGAAGGAAAACCTTTGAAACAGCTGCTTTAGGGACGCTGCTGAAGCGCCTGAACTGTAGGAACATGGGATCTCTCCTGGCACAAGACTTGCTCCCTCAAAGTTGCTGTCACCTCATTCTCCTTTTTGCCACCCTGGTTTCATCATCCATTCTCAACACCAGATGATTCCCCACTCCAGTCATAAAACCAGCACATCTTTCCTGCAAACCCCTATTCCTTCCTACAGCCATTCCAAAAGACACTTCAAAGAGGGAGATTCAAGAAATTCTTTATGTACAGAGACCTTCATCATTTTTCGTCCTCCCAGTTCTCCCAGCCCACGGGACAGAAACGAGCTCCTTTCCTCCTTTAAACACCAGGACAAATATCCTTGGAATGGTTTCTCTTCCGTGTATTTCTCTTTTACAAAGCCRCAATAGCCGTGGCCAAGCTGTAGAAAAGTGACACAGCGTTGGATGGCCCTCCTCAGCGTTCTGTGGGGATTGGTTTCTCTACCYGGACAGGCAATCACTCCGGTCCCACTCCCTCTCCAGCACAATTCCCTTGTTTCCTCCAAGCTGCTCCTCAGCCATTTCTCTCTATGAAGGCTGTGTGCTGGCCCTGCAGGTAACTCACAATCTTCTCCTCTATTTCCATGCCTTGTGCTATTTCCTCATCGGACAGGGATAAGGGAGTCTGTGAGTCCCTGGTGACAATGATGACAGAGGTTCTCCGGGACTCCAGGACATTGGCCACCACCACCTGGTGCCGGTATTTCTCCAGAGCCTGCCGAGATTTATCCAGGAGGATCTGGGGATCTGTCTCCAGTTTGAAGGAAATCACAAAGGCCTCCGGGGCCCAGTCTCTGACCAGGGGTGACAGCATTTTTGGCACCATCTTCATTGTGATCTGCAGTGGGGAAAGATAAAAAGAAAAAATCAGTAGAAACATTACAGGGAGTTCTAACAGGAGATGGGATGGGAAAGAGGGAAATTCCAGCTTTGTTTCATATTCTATTTACACCAGGAAGTTTTTCGAGGCAGTGTTTGGGCAGCTCTCACCAAACAAGGTTCAAATGACACTGTAAATTTAAGTTAAATGATCCATGTGGTGCTCACAATCAGGGGGTTCTGAGGCTGTGGCACAGGAACTCTGCATTCCCAGAACTAACCCCACTCAGGGAATATAAACATGAGGAGAGAAGATTAAAAAAAAGCATTACAACTGCATAAATCTGAGTTTTCAGCTCTCCAGAATCCAGGCAGTTCATCCCATCTTCACCTTTCCTTCTATCAACTCCTTAACACACGAGGCATCAAAGTGCCAAAGCATGGGGGAAAAACAGTAGGAGACTTTGTTCTCCAGCTCCCCAGCCTCTAGATCCATCACTGGGAATCAGGCCACGTCTCATCTTTCCAATGCTAATGATAAAGAATGAAGCCCAGCAGCTTCTTAGAAGGTAATTAATTAAATAAATTTATATATATTTGTTATATAAAGAATTCCAGAGCGACCTGCTCCCGTTGCTGAGAGGGACCTCGGTGCTGCAGTGTTGGACTGTCATTTGTACAAGCAGGATGGATCCTGGAGTCATGGAATGATATGGGGTTGGGAGGGACCTTAAATCCCATCCCATGCCACCCCCTCCCATGGGCAGGGACACCTTCCACTATCTCAGGTTGCTCCAAGCCCTGCCCAACCTGGCCTTGAACACTTCCAGGGATGAGGCAGCCACAGCTTCTCTGGGCATCCTGTGCCAGGGCCTCCCCACCTTCACAGGGAAGAACTTCTTCCCAATATCCAATCTCAATCTATTCTGTCAGTTTGAAGCCATTCCCCCCCACCCTGGCACTCCAGGCCCTTGTCCAAAGCCTCTCTCCAGACAAAAGACAGCACCTCAAGTGCTCCAGGAGCTATTCTTGGAGCACTTCAGCTCTCTGAGACCCACCCTCTCCTCATCTCCACGGAAGCACAGGCAGCTTTAAAGGACAAAGCCAGAAGAGCAGAAGGCACCTCAGGGGCCCCTCTTCATGTGCCACGCCACAACTGCAGACACATTGAAGCTGCTCCGTATCAGACAGAGCAGCGTTGACCTCCCTGCAGATAACCCATGGCACCACTTACCCCTTCATGCCACCCTAAAAATAAACCTGGATCAAAGCAGAGCAAGGCTGACCCYGTCCTGCCCTCTTATCTGGGCCCCTCGGTGCAAGATAAGAATAAAACAATGCAACTCCAGGATTTCCACAGGGTTCTGTTCCTGTGGGATCTCACCCTCCCATTCCCTCTGACAACACACACAAGCTTCTGCTTTGCAGCTTTCCCAGGTTTTATCCACAGCCAGTTCTCAGGAGAAGAACCCTGGAAGCAAGGAGGGGATAGCTGAGGAGGGTGGCAGAGAGAGCCATGCCCAGGGAGGCCTCACCTGCAGGGGCCCCTCCAAGGACTGGATCTTGTGCTCTGGCATCTCGGAGGCTGGGATGTAGAAATCCGACACGGCGGCTGCCAGGTAGAACATGACACTGGAGCCTGTGGGAACACGACTGCTGTCCCCCGCTGCCATGGCTTGTCCCTGTCACCCCAGAGCCAGCCGGGCTGCCACCCACACACATTAAACAGGGGAGACCAGGGCCCCCCTCAGGGACCCCCCCAAGCACAATCCTAAGCAGGGCAGCACTGACCCCATCTTGGGGTCCCCTCAGACACACTGTTCTCCACTGGGGTCTGTCTTGTCCGCTCCTCCCAAACCCCAACAGCCCCCAGGGACAGCCCAGACCCTCATGCTAGGGTGCAGGAGTCCTCCAAGCAAGGGGGCCCCCTTGTACCCTCATGCCAGAGCCTCACAGGCCCCGGGGTCACCTCATACCCGGGCCCTGGGGCCACCGCGAGGGGGTTCTATCATCTACCCCATGCCGGTAGACCCTTCCCCCCACAACCATCACATCCCCATGTTCTTGGTCCTCCTGTCCCCTCACACTGGAGACCCCCATGAGAGCCTCATCCTGAACCTTCTCACAGGACCACGTTGTTCCCTCATTCCCGGGCTCCCTCACACTGGAGACCCCCACGGGGTGTTCATCCTCTCTCGCCTTGTGCCCTACGAACCGGTGGCCATCCCGTCCCTCATTCCTGGGTTCCCCCCGTTCCCCCCGTCCCCTCACGCCCGGGTTCTCCCCGTACCGAGGGGCGCCAGGGCTCGGGCGGCCGCGCGCAGCAGCGCCAGATACTCAGCGAGCCCGGTGAACTCGATGGCGAGCAGCGCGCCCGCCTCGGTGGCGCGTTGGTACTCGCGGAGCGCGGGCAGCAGCGCGGGCAGCGCGGCGGGGGCGGCGGCCACGCCGGGCGGCGGCCCCGGGGTGAGGCGGAGCGCGTCGAGCAGCGCGGGGCCGTGTGGCGGCAGGGCGCGGGCCCAGGGGAAGACGGAGCGGGCGCGGTGCAAGAAGCACACGCCGTACCCCGCCCGCACGAGCCGCTCGGCTGAGGCGGCCCCGCGCCGACCGCTGCTGAAGTTCTCCAGGAAGCGCACGGCGCGCGCCTCCAGCGGCACCTGCGTCCCGCCCGACGTCACCAGCGCCACGCGCCGCCCGCGGGCCGCCTGCGCCGCCGCCCAAGCCCGCACCCGGCCCTCGATCGCCGCCGCATCCACATCGTTGTCATTGTCCTCGTCCTCGTCCTTGTCCTTCTCCTCCTTCGCCTTCGCCGCCGCCGCCGCCATGACCGGCCTGCCCGGCCCGCCGGAAATCACGTGTGTCACCCTCCCCGTACCGGAAGTGTTGCCTTCCCAACGGCACGCCAGCGCTGTCGTTAGTGTTTGTCGGATGTGACGTATCCTCGCCTTACCGGAAGCGTTACCCCGGCAACCGGGGACGCGTCGAGGGTTCAGGGCCGGCCATGGCGGGGCTCCCGCGTTGTGAACTGTGCGGGGCCCGAACGGCCCCGCTGCGCTGCCCCGGCTGCCGCCTCACCTACTACTGGTGAGAGACCCCGGGGGGATGCCCAGGGGGCAGCATGAGGTCTGGGGCACAGGGACAGGGCAGAGGCCAGGGATTAGCTCCAGGGTGAGGCTCGAGGCACAGGCAGAAAGCTTGGGATAAGGCTTGGGATTCAGGATGAGGCCCAGGAAGGAGGAGGCAGGAACAGACTTGGGACAGGACGAGAGGCAGGACACAACAAGGCTCAGGACACGAGGCCCAGGATGTGGCACAAAAGGCAGGAACAGGCCCAGGACAAGGCTCAGGACAGAGGAGAAGGGCTGGGAGGCAGGGACTGGCCCAGGGCAAGGGCTGAGAGACAGGATTAGAGCCTGGGATCTGTTCTGGGACGCAGGGACAGGGCAGGAGGCAGGCATTAGCCCCAGGATGAGGCTCAGGGCACTGGAAGAAGGCCCAGGGTGAGGCCTAGGAAGCAGAAACTAGCCACAGGATGAGGCTCAGGACATGTGGAGAAGGCCCAGGATGAAACATAGGAGAGACAGGTACAGAACAAGGACAGAGACACAGGGACAAAGCCTGGGATGTGGTCTGGGACACAGGCAAGAGGCAGGGATTATCCCTGGGATGAGGCTCAGTACAGGGACAACCCCCACAAAGCCCAGGACACAGGGACAAGATCTGGGACAAAGCTCAGCCGGCAGGGCTGGGCTCAGGAGGCAGGGACCAGACTCAGAATGGAGCCTGGGAGCCTGGAGAGGGCCCAGGGTGGAGCTCAGCCAGCAGGGCAGCAGGAACTGGAGCAGACACACTCACCTGGAATGTTCCTGCTCCCTTCCAGTGGCTCCTACATCAGGCAGGCAGCAGAGCCAGGAGCTCTGGAGTGTCACACAAACATCCCTCACATGCCGTCAGAGGAGTCACTGAATTCCAGAACATTCCCTGTTGGGTTTGTTTGTGGTTTTTGTTTTTCCAGTGTTGGAATCCAGGGATTTTCTCAAACCTAGCTGTATCAGAAGCCCAGAGAGTGATTTAAATAAGGATTTTAACACAGAGAACTGTGGGGACGTGGCAGGACAGCACTGTGGAATGGAAACATTTGGAAATATCATGTATTGGGTGCCCTGTAAACAGCCCAGGGGCTGTGGGTAATTGTTGTGGAGAAAGTCCTGAAATACAGTAGGGAATAATCTTTCCTTACATCATATCCCAGCAAACACCAGTATCCTTCTCCCCTTGTTTTGCCAGCGATGTCTCCCATCAGAGAACCGACTGGATCAGCATCCATGGCCATATCTGCCAGCTGCTCCTCCCAGTCCTCGGGCCCCAGCCCTGTTTCCATTCTGAAAAAGACAGAAAACATGGCAAGGAGCAGCTGCTGAGGAGGCAGGTGGGTGCAGGAGGAACAAGCACAACTTCAAAGTGCTGCCAGGGAAGGAATTCCAGCTCCTCTCCCTACCCTGGCTGTACATCGTGGGACACACCGAGGGCAGACTGGGCTCACTTGGAATTTTCAGCCACACAGGAGTCTGCAAAGCAGCCTGGGCTGTCACTGCCCAATTCCTATAAAACTGAAAGGAATTTCTTGCTTAAAACCAAGCAGGGCTTTTACCTTCACAGGATCCACCCCTTTAGAATTCCTCCACCTGGATGTTCCCAAAGAAGAGGATGGCACCGCCTTGGTTGATTCGGGACTTGATTGCAGAGGTTTGGGGGTTGTTTTTTTTAAACCAAACCTCAAAAGTAAGGGGAGTGGGATTATCCTCTCTGTCATTCCTGAGCCTCCCGCCTTTTCCACAGTGTTTACTTGGTGTCCTGAACTTCCTCAGGCAGCAGCAGCAGTCCTGGATTTCCCACCCTGCCAGGGAGTTGGTCCATCACCCTGGTTAGTCCGGGATCCAGCTGAGCTTTGCTTCTTCCAGGCTGTTTGATGGGAGGGTGCCCCCTTTCCCAGAGCAGAGAGGCAAAGAAACCAAGTCCCCTCCCTTTGTTTTCCTGGCCAACTTGGAACACCCTTTCCCACTAAGTGCAGCCTTTTATCTCCATCAGGCCTCAGGGATGTGCAGATGTGCAGCTCCTTTCCAGCCCCAGTGGTTTGCAACTCCTTCTTTTTCTGTTTATGGAGTGGCAGGAGCTGCTGTTCCACATTGTTGCTAAAATAACCCACCCAGGTGCATCTGCTCCCAAAAATCCTCCCTATGGAAATAAATTTTCTCTCTATAACAACTCCCAGACACAGAATAATGGGGCAGCACGCAGTGAGCTTGGAACAATCYGACGGTGCCACTGAGGAGAACATCCCTAATCTTTTGAATTTTACATGAATTATTACTTTTAAGGTGTTTCTGGCCCAACTGTGGGGCTTTGGGGACCAGCTCATTTCTGTCACCTTTCTTGGGAGCTTCCAGAAAGACAAAGTCCAAAGGCAAAAGTCCTGCTTGGTGAGAGCTTGTGACAGGCTTTAGGCAGCAGATTCCTTTTGGTTTTACAGGAATTGGGCAATGATATCACAGGCTGGTTTGGAAACTTCTGTCTGGCTGAAAATCCCAGGTGAGACTGTTGAGCAAAGTCCACGGAAGGTGTGCCAGGCCAGTGTGTCCCAAAGGGAAAATGCAAAACTTCCTTAGTTCCAGGTTCTGTTTAAGTTGTTCTTTATAAAACCTGCAAGGAAGGTTAAAATGGGTGTCACAGGGCTGTGGCAGGATTTTGCATCCAGAAGTGCTTGAAGCTGTTCCAAGAAGCTCCCCTGCTGTTGAACACTGATGTTGACACTGATTACATCACTGACTTTATAGCAACTAAAATTATCCCCATACATTCCAACAGGCCACGTGGCTGCCAGCTGAGGGAAGTGCTCCTTCATTAGCTGGAAGTTAATCTGCTGGTTTAATTAGGTGAAGGGAAAGACAGCAGGAAGATGGGGCTGGTGGAGAGAAAGTCACTCCTGATTGGGGTTCACACTGGGTTAGCAAACAGCAGCCTGGAGCTGGAGCCTGGGCTGGGAATGTCTCCATGGGCAAGGCAGGGAGAGCAGACTCCGAGGTTTTTCTGAAGGGGAGGTTTTCATAGGCTCCTTAACAACCCTTAACAACATCTGTTCTTTGACCTTTGTCTCCAGCCTATTTAAATAAAATAGATTGTGAGAACGATCTGTGCTGGGACACTGGGCTTTCCTTCTCTCCAAAGAAAGGAGAGAGACTGGGGAAATCCCTCAGTTACCTGCTGGCTGTCCCAGCAAGAGGGAAAGTTCCTTTTTGTCCAGCAGGGTTTGGAACAGCCACGTTGGGCCTGGGCTGGCTCAGAGATGTTGGGAGAGGGGGAGTTTATTCAGTGCCTTGTCTCGCTGGCTGCATCACATTCCTATTGCAGATTCAACAAAATCTTTCCTGTGAGGGTGGGGAGGCCCTGGCACAGGCTGCCCAGAGAAGCTGTGGCTGCCCCTGGATCCCTGGAAGTGTCCAAGGCCACGTTGGATGGGGCTTGGAGCAACCTGGGATAGAGGAAGGTGTCCCTGCCCATGGCAGGGGGTGGATGAGATGAGCCTTAGGGTTCCTTCAACCCAAACCAGTCTGTGATTTTATGCAAAAAAGGCCTTTGGAGTTGAGGGAAAAGCTCTTCAGTCTCATGGTAACCAGAGAAAAAACCTTCTGCCCAAAGCCTGCCTGTGGGTTTGCTGCTTTTTGAACATTTCTGCTGTACTTCACCCACTCCTTCCCCGTGTTTGTTTAGAAAACACAGAGCTCCAGCCTCAGTCAGGACACAGGGAAACCTGGGCACATCCAAATGCCCTGTGGCTCAAGGAGCAGGGAGCTGGGAGCCAGGAGGTTTTATGAGTTTCATTCCTCGTCTGTGCTCCAAAGCTTTGTTGATAGAAATCTGCTTCTGTCAACGTAGCCAGGGGGAGGCCTGCAGACAGTACCTCCAAACTGACAGAACTCCAAGTTTCTGTTTGGAGAAGAGCCTCACCTGCCTGCATGATGTCAGTTCCCCACAGCTTCTGGGCATGGGGAAAGATCCAGCCCAGCCAGCCCCAGCACTGCTCTGGCTGCAGGTTCAGCTCCAGCTCACTGGAGCCTTCCCTCTTCCTGAAATCCTCATTTCTTCAGACACACCATCAGTTTTGGTGCCTGAGAGTGAATAATGAAAGTGGCGCTGAGCCCTGAGTGTGTTGCCAACCCCATGCTCCCACCTAGAGCAGAGCTGGGGTCCTCAGCCCCCTCAAGCCCCAAAAAGTGTGTGGCGGCATCTTCAGAGAAACCTCAAATTGCAACACACATGGAAAGAGCCCAAAGTGACAGGGCCAGGGGCATGGGGGAAACCAGGGCAGGGCCAAAGGGAACTATTCCCACAGGGCTCTTCAGGGCCAAAGGGAGCCATCCTCCAAGGCTTGGAACTGTGGTCGGAAATATTCACTGCTCCAGGGCTCCTCTTGCCTCCTGCCCTTCCTTCTCCTCCTGGAAGCTGTGCCAGAGTCCAACCCCCAGCTTGTCCTCACTGCAGATGTTTCAGGCCGTGGGAAGCAGCGATGGTACCATTGACAAGGAGTAAAAAAAGAATGATCCCAATCTCCAGCACCTCCCAGATGCCGGTCTGGGCGATGCCCACGCACCAGGGTCTGCGCTGGTTGCACCAGACTGGCACAGACAGCCTGAGAAATACCAGCTTTTCCTGCTGCTGCCCCAATCATATGCTGGTTTTCTCCTGGGCACCACCTGCTCCCTGGACACAGTTTGTGTTTCACAGAATCCCAAACTGGTTTGGGGTGGAAGAGACCCTAAAGTCCATCTCATTCCACCCCTTGCCAAGGGCAGGGACACCTTCTACTACCCCAGGTTGCTCCAAGCCCCGTCCAACCTGGCCTTGAACACTTCCAGGGATGCCACAGCTTCTCTGGAAAACCTGCCTTTCCCCACTCCATATTCTGGTAGCTCAGGAATGGATGCTGTGTTTTCTGGCTCCTGGCTCTCCTCACTGGAGATGGGGCTGTTGCTCCGGGCTGTGTTCTTCCACAATCACATTTATCCAAACAGGTGTCTCTTTACCTTAGCCAGGATCTCCAGGAAACACTCACAGGCTGTCCTGGAGTTGCTCCTTCACCCATGGCACAACTCTGCCTCACTCCAAGCAGGTCAAGCTCAGCCAAATGCCAAAGCCTGGCCTCCAGGATCTCTGAGATTGGTGTCTCTGCCCAGCTCAGCCGCAGCTGGAGGCAGAGGATGATAAACGGGTGAACTGGTGTTTTCTCAGGGTCCCACTGCCCTCCAGCAGCACCACTGCTTCCCAGGCACCTTTCCTGCTGCACCACTGCTGGGAAAAGCTGATGGAGAAGTGTTAGTAGCTGGCTGGATGGGGCTCTGAGCAACCTGGTCTAGTGGAATATGTCCCTTCCCATGATGGGGGGTGGAAGAGATGAGCTTTAAGGCCCGGCCCAACCCAAACCTTTCTGGGATTCTGAGATTCTGCAAGGATCCTGGCACTTTTTCCTTGGCATCCCTGTAAGGGCAGAGCATGCACAGCTCCTGGCAGGGAGCAGGCATTGGGATGAAGATCTGTTTGTGGAGCTGGCAATTACATCAGCTGCTGCTAACAGTGGAGAGGCCAAATGGTGTGGACTGGTAGGAACAGCAAAAGGCAGGGAGCAGCTATACATGGATAAGTACAGGACAAGTTACAGATTCTGACAAACCCAAATGCTGCAGAAGCTGCTGCACCACCAGCTCCAGCTGGGGATGGATTTGCTGAGTGTAACACATTCTGATTTTGACCAGTTTTCAGACTCTGCACACGAAATCTCAGCCCAGGACCAGCCAGGAGAGGGTGGGATGAAGCTGCAGTTCCCTGTGAGGAGCTCTCTCCTCACTTGCTGGCCATGTCTCCAGCAGTTGGAGCTGTGCCGTGCTGGCACCACAGGGTCTGGCTGGCTCTGAGTCACGCCAGAGCTCCTGGCTCTAATCTCCTTTCTGGTCTTGTGATGATCGTTTTCTGTGCTTCACAGCTTTTATTGCTGCAGCCTTATGAGACCTTGTCAGGAGGTGTAAAGGATTCTTCATCCCAGAAGACACCACATGACCTGTGAGGATGTCCAAAGCTGTTTCTGCTCAGAGCAGGAACGGAGCCAGACTCTAATATGCTCTAATATGACAGCTTTAATGTCTGTCTATTAATTTCAGCCACAAACTACATTACAATTGATGCTTTATAACTTGAAAACTCGATTTTAAAAAGACCCTGTGCATCTGTAACCACCTGGTCTAGTGGAAGGTGTCCCATGGGAGGGGATGGGTTGAGATGGGCTCTAAGGTCCCTCCAATCCAAACCATTGTGGGGTTCTGTGATTTCCTTTCTCCCTGTCTTTTCTCACTCTGCCCCTGCTCTGTTTCCCTGCAGGAATCCCTCATTGCTGTGGCATTGAGCACAGCCCAGGGGTTTGTGTGGGCAGGGAAGCCCCTGGAAGCAATTCCTGCAGCACTGCAGGCGCTGCGCTTCAGCTCCAGAGTGTTCGGCTCCAGCTCCATGCAGCTCGTGCCCATTTATCTGCTCCTGGCTGAGGCCTCCACGGGTGAGCATTGTCTACATGGGAATGCTGGCAAGGGCAAGGCCTCCCGGGTCAGGTTTCTGGTTTCCATTTGCCATTTATCTGGGAAGGAGCAGCTCTGGGCCCTGCTCTGCCTCAAGGGCATTGCAGAGATTTGAGCCGTCCCAAGCACACCTTCCCCCTCACACCCCTTTTCTGTGGCTCTGGGGAAAAGAATCTCTCAGCACTCAGGAGATCAATGAAAGCAAATGAAATGTTTTCTCCCTCTCCACCAATTCCCACAAGAGAAGCCGTATGAAAGTCTATCCTTTACCTCTGTGGCCTCGGGTGACTCCCCAAAGCATTAAATTCCCGAGGGTGGTTGGTTGTTCTCTTATCTCAGGGAACCAGCAAACATTTCAGAGGCCATTGCACCCGAAGAACTCCCCGGTTCATTCACAAATCTTTCTCTGCCTGAGCAGAGCCTTTTCTCATTGTGTGCTTTGGAAAACATGGCAAATGAGGGCATGGGAGCTGCTCTCCCAGCAAGAGAGATCCCTGTAAATCACTGCCATTCCAGGAGCACACACAATGCTCTGCTGGCACAACGGAGCTGGCTCAGGGGTTGTCGTAAATGGCATGGTGAGAGCAGAGAGAAAAAATCCTGTGAGTAATTCCAGTGTGATAAGGTGCGAGTCATCAGTGCCTGCCTGGAATGGACCTGTCGAGGCCACGTGTTCCAGAGAGATTGAGAGCAATGTACCCTCTGCCATGGAGCCAGGCTGGGAGAGCTGGGGGTGTCCACCTGGAGAAGAGAAGGCTCCAGAGAGACCTCAGAGCCCCTTCCAGGGCCTAAAGGGTCTCCAGGAGAGCTGGAGAGGGACTTTGGACGAGGGTCTGGAGTGCCAGAGCAAGGGGGAAATGGCTTCTCACTGCCAGAGGGCAGGGTCAGATGGGATATTGGGAAGGAATTCTTTCCTGTGAGGGTGGTGAGGCCCTGGCACAGGGTGCCCAGAGAAGCTGTGGCTGCCCCTGGATCCCTGGAAGTGTCCAAGGCCAGGTTGGACAGGGCTTGGAGCATCCTGGGATAGAGGAAGGTGTCCCTGCTCATGGCAGGGGGTGGAACTGGATGGGCTTTAAGGTCCCCTCCAATCCAAATCAGTGTGGAATTCTGTGGCTTCTGGCTCCTTTTGGAGCTCTCTACACATTCACCTGTCTGTAAATGGGACTTTAGACACCTGGGCAACTCAGAAGCACTTGTGAAAGAAGTGGGGAATCCCCAAATTGCAGCTCCATATCAAGCTACCTCAAAAGGGACAGCCAGCAGTGTTCTCTGATTTTCCAGATTAAAAAATGCTCCTTATCCTCCTTATTTCCCTTATTATTCCTACATGTCATTCCAGGCACTGGCCGTCTCCGACAGGCAGCCAAGTATCTCTCCCAAGCCCGGTGGATCATCCTCCAAACCCCAGACTGCAGTGCTGCTCTTCAGTCTAAGTTACACCGTGGGCTGGGGCTTTTCTCTATTGCTGAAGGAAACCTGGACCAGGCTTTGTATCACCTGGCCAATGATGTAAGTCCCTTGGAATACAGGAACAAGGAACACTTCCATTTTAATTCCTTCTCTCCTCCCACATCGATATGGAAATGCCAGCAGGCAGATTTGGGATCTTGAGAGGGTTCACATTACAGACACCTGGACTGGATAGATCTGAGACACCTGTGGATCCATGTGTGAGCTAAAGATGTGTTTTGCCAGTTATCCCTATTCCTGTGAAGTGACAAAGAATCATGGAATCACTACGGTTGGAAAAGCCCTCCAAGATGATCAAGTCCAATCATTCCCCCAGCACTGCCAGGTCCACCACTAACTCATGTCTCCCAAGTGCCACATCCACACATTTTTTGAACACCTCCAGGGATGGTGATTCCACCACTGCCCTGCACAGCCTGTTCCAATACTTGAACACCCTTCCGTGAAGAATTTTTCCCAATATCCTTACTTGAACCTCACCTGGCACAACTTGAGGCCATTTCCTCTCCTCCTGTCCCTGTTCCCTGGGAGCAGAGCCTGACCCCCTGCCATGGCTGCACCCTCCTGTCAGGGAGTTGTGCAGACCCAGAAGGTCCCCCCTCAGCCTCCTTTTCTCCAGGCTGAGCCTCCCTCAGCCACTTCTCATATGTTTCTTGCATTCCTTGTCTTTACTGCTTCTCCCTATAAATTTCTCCATCAGCTTCATTACAGTACTGAGATGCCCAGACATTCCTGCCCCAAACTGATGGAGTTGCCTTTTATTCCACAGATAATTTACATTTTGGCTGTTATTTCCCTCAATACTTTCCCAGATCTGTCACCCATTATTTAATTAATGCCTTATTTCCCTATTTCAGTATCTGGTTCAATGACGTTTTCTCCAATTCTACCTCTTTAACCATGAAAACAGTTTGTTACATTGAAAGTGGTCATTGCCAGCTGTGTTCCTGAGGATGCTTTGCCTGTCATTTGATCCTCCAAAGCCAGATGAACTTCTCCACATCCTATTTCTGTCCCATGTAGACTAAATTTATCCAGTGCCGAGTGATGTATCCCCACTCCTGTGGAATTTGATAGTGGCTTTGTGTGGGTGTAAATGATGACATAAAGGGAGAAGAATTAGACCCTTTCTATTATAACACACAAACCTGTCTCTGCTTAGTCTAGAAACCCTTTGGGAATTTGAAAATCCTGCACAGGAGTCTCCCAAAAGGCTTTTTTTTTTTTTTTAAAGATTCCTTAAATGTGGTGCCTGAAAGGGCACCAGGTAAGAAGTTTTTTGCTCTTAGCAAGTTCAGGACCTGCCTGGACCGTAGCTGCGTGTCTGGGATCTGCTGAGAGTCACACACCGGCTCAGAATAGCTGGAATGCTCCACTGCCTTCCCACTGATCCTCCGGGGCTCCCGGGGAAGAACCGGCTTGTCTGGGGGCTGGGAAAGCAGCAGGATGGGCTTTGGGAGAGGTGGCACAGAGAGATGGGGAGAAGGGGGAAACCTGCCCTGGACTTTAGAGAATGAACCAAGCAGGTGCCTCTGCCCCAGACAGGGGGGATTTAGGGTGTTGCATTCCCATGGATCAACCCCAAAATACAGCTTTTTAGTAGGTTCCTGTGGATAAACTCTGTGAACTAAGTATATTCCTGTGGATCCTATGGATAAACCCCAAAATACAGTTCTCAAGGACCTCATTCCCATGGATAACCCCAAAATATAGTTTTTCATACCTTATTCCTATGGATAACCCCCAAAATACAGCTTGTTAGTACCTCATTCCTATGGGTAACCCCCAAAATACAGCATGTTAGTACCTCATTCCTATGGATAACCCCCAAATAGAGTTTTTAGTACCTCATTCCTTTACATAACCCCCAAAAACCAGCTTTTAAGTACCACATTTTCCAATCACTACCAGCTATAATCTACACATAAAAAACCCTGAATATTTGCAATATTATTAATCCACAATGAAAAACTTCCCAGGTTTGACATGAACGTGAACCTTCTGGGGTTTATTTTTTGTTTAATATTGATTTCAGGTTTACCTGGCTACTGCTGAGTTTGGACTTAATTCTGTTGAGGTCTCTGGAGGGTACTTCCACATGGCCAACATTTTCTTCCGCCAGAATAAAATGGATGCAGCAAACTCGCTCTATACTGAGGTTAGTAGGACCAAAAATCATCCTCTGAATTTTTCTCAGCTTTTTATGGTGCTCTTTCCAATGTTTTTTCCATTTCCCTTCAATGAGATGATGACTAGATCAAATGTCAGTGTTACCTTTTAGGATCAATCCCAGAAACCCTTTTCATACTTAAATAATTCTCTGAGTTAAAACCAGGAGACATTAATCCTGTAATCAGTTCAAAATTCTTAATAAACCGCCTTCAGTTTGGGCAGCCAAACCTTGTTAAAAACCAGCTTTGCTACCAAATTCCGTGTGCCAGAGGTTAGAGTCCCACCAGCACAGAGGGTCTCTGAGGAGTTCCTAAAGCCAGGGAAGAGTGGGATACAAACAAGCCACCTAAAATTTACACTGGGAATCAGTGAAAAGTCACACTGATAAAAGATTTTCAGAATGGATTGATCAAGCAAGGAAAGTAGTAATTATCTACTTGATTTAATAACTGAAAAAAATGAGCTTTTATTTGTTTAAATCAATTTTTGTGGAAATAAGGTGCTGGGAGCTGCAAAATCCACCACCATTCCTGTCCCAAACTTCAACTCAACTAACTTTTGGTTAGATTTGGTTAGAATATTTTGGTTAGATTTGTTCAAGTTAGGTGAAAATCCCTAATCAACTGGAGAAGTGAGGGATTCCAGCCAGGGCTGTGTGGGAGAGGAGCGGTGCGATCCCTCCGGGAACATCCAGCCTAGCTCAGTGACCCGCAGGCACGCGGAGGGGATGGGCCGTGCAGGGACATTGTTTGGAGAACAACTGAATACCAGGGATTCACAGGAGTGAAATAATTCCCATGCTTCCTGCCAGGTGAGCAGCCTCTGGCATGACTGGCTGCGGAGCACCCTTCACAGGCACCAGCGAGCGCTCCAGGCCCAAGCAGAAGCATCACCCTTCTCCGAGGATGAGGAAGGCGTCGAGGATGGGATGAGTAAGAGCTGCTATTGCTCCAAAACCTTTGGGAAGTGGGGGGTTAAAGAGTCCCTGCACCCTACAGATCATGCTCGCAGTGTTGGGGTTGGCATGGTGTTTCCAGAGGCTGAATTTAATGGGAATGCCAAGTGTTCTTGATGTTGGTGCTTGGCAGATTGCCACAGGCCACTTCAGGAGTGAGAGTGTTCCGTGGAAACCCAGCTTTGTCCTTTCTGTTTGCATTCTCTGTTTCACAGCTCCCTTGGCACTGACTGGAGCAAAGCAAGATTTGATCCATGGAATCATGGAATCATTTGGGTTAGAAAGCACCTTTAAAATCATCAAGTCCAGCCATTCCTCCAGCACTGTCCTGTTCACCACTAACCCACATCCCAAATGCCAGATCCACACGTTTTCTGGACCCTTCCAGGCATGGTGACTCCACCATCTCCCTGGGCAGCCTGTTCCGATGCTTTACATGCCTTTCCATGAAAAAATTTCTTTCTAATATTCAAAGTAAACCTCTCCTGGCGCAATCTGATACTTGAACTTTCTCATTTCTCTGCAGCTGCTCCGTCTCCCTTTAATAATGGATGTGACATTTCAGCTCACTTGGGAGGGGTTACAGCTCCCTCCTGGAGCAGTAGAACATGGTGGAATAGCCTATACAGATAATTGGATGTATTAATCAGGAGAGTACTCTTGGGAGAAAGGCTGGGGAGTCTCTCACTAGCACATAAAGGTGCAGAAAGCGTCAGTGTGCCCCTGGTACTACCTCAGGCTCCACTGAAGCCAGACCAGACTCTGGTTCTTGGCTCCTTTCTACCACTTGTGCTAATAAGGACATTGCCAGAAGAGGGAATAACAATTTCTCTCCCTGGAATGTTCAAGGTCAGGTTGGACAGGGCTTGGAGCAACCTGATCTGGAAGTGGAAGGTGTCCCTGCCCATGGCAGGGGGTTGGAATGAGATGGTCTTTAAGGTCCCTTCCAGCCCAAAGTAGTCTGGGACTCTGTGATTATAAGAGAAACATTTCTGTAAATCCCATTTCCTGGCACTACCTCCATCAGGAGTTCCCAGAGTAGGAAGAACACCAAGGCAGGGCTACAGGAGACCATCTTTGGTGTGACAGGAGTAGAAAAGTAGTTCTTTTCCTGCAGCTGTTGTGACTCCACATCCTCTCTAAAGGCTGATCAACACAAACACTGACTGGATGAAAGGAGTCCTGTTCAAGGGCATGGAATTTGCATGAAGCTGGGATCATAGAATCCCAAACTGGTTTGGGTGGGAAGGACCTTGAAGTTCACCTAATTCCACCCCCTGCCATGGGCAGAGACACCTTCCTCTGTCCCAGGTTGCTCCAAGCCCTGTCCAACGTGGCCTTGGACACTTCCAGGGATGGGACAGCCACAGCTTCTCTGGGCAGCCTGTGCCAGGGCCTCCCTACCCTCAGACCATGTTGATGTTTGTAGTAGAAATGCTTTGCTGTCTAAAAGAGCCAGTTGGGCAGTTTTGAATCTATTCTATTGCACAAATCCATCCATCAGGATCATTTCTTTCTCCATGCAGTCGAAGCCCAGCGTGAGGAAGGAACACAGGTGCTGTGGGCGGTGCTGAAGGTCCGGGAAGAGGGACCACTGCAGCATCCCGGGGAAACAGCCCGAGTCCTGCATGCCCTGGCCATGATCCACTACCTGGGCCTGGATTTAGCCAAGGTAGGTTGTGTCTGAAAAGGTTCAGGCGAATTGGCCAACTGTCCTGGGAGTCATCCTATCTCCTGGACCTCTTGTTCCCCAGCACCTCTCCTGAGCCCACAGTGCTGGTGACCGAGGACAAAGTGCCTCATAGCTCTCAAACCAAGAGTTTGGGTGGGATATTGGGAGGAAATCCTTCTCTGTGAGGGTGGTGAGGCCCTGACACAGGGTACCCAGAGAAGCTGTGGCTGCCCCATCCCTGGAAGTGTCCAAGGCCCAGTTGAATGGGGCTTGGAGCAGCCTGGGACAGTGGAAGATGTCCCTGCCATGGGACGTGAGATCAGCTTTAAAGTCCCTTGCAAGCCAAACTATTCCATGTTTCAGTGATCTGCACTCTGTCAAGGCTGACAATCCTGGTGGATGTGTTTTGGTCTCTGCCAGGCCAGCGTATCCTGCAGTTATCCACATTTTCTGTATTCATCCTTTATCTGGGCTATCCTGGCAGTGTAGCTGCCTTTAGACCTGAGCTCAGGGGTTACACAGAGAGCAACACCTGGGGCTCACAGACGTGTCCTTTAGCCAGATTCCCCTGAGTCCAAAGTTCAGTCTGTTGGAGTCTGTAATTTCACTTTGGAATCTGCATTCCTGTATCTTTCTGGCTAAAAAATTCACAGGTGACTGGCAACTTCTGTGCTTTACCAAGAATTGATTTTGAGGAAGTGCTGAGCAGAAACCATCTGGAAATCAGGCCCGCCTATTTGGGATCAGAGCTCAAACCCCTGAGTTTCTTCAGCCTGGGTTTTGAGGAGTGAAAATACAGATAGTGAAAAATACTGTGTTGAAATACTAGTGGTCTCTCCATTGTATTATAGAAAGCCACAACTATGGGAGTATTTGGGAGACACAAACAAATTCAAATTAGAAAAAAAGACAAAGCTTTATAATTGTGAGAGTGTCTGATCCCTGGAAGAGCTACTAAGGGAAATTATTTAGTTCCTTATCAAGAGAAATGAAGGATTTAGTTCAGAGTTAGTGCAGCTGTTTTTTTTTTCCCTGACATAGCTTCGGGATTGTTCAGAGGAGCTGTATTAGACAGGAGATGATGTCCAGCACGGGGGGCTGGGGTCAGTAATCTCCTGTCTGCACCACTGGATCCTAAATATGGGATCTGCTGGCAGCTTTAGGCTCTCCTGTAAAGCAGCTTGTACAGGTCACCTCGGAAAGGGAGCCTGGATCTGCTCCAGGCTGCTACTGCACTGGGCCTCAGCAGGTATTTAACTACCCCGTGAGAAAAGCCAGATTCCTGACAATTCCTGGGTGTTTCTTCTGTCCCATTCCAGGCCCAGGAGGTGGGGATGAAAGCCTTTGACTTGGCCAAGCAGCTGCCCCAGCAAGACTCTCTAGAAACCATTGGTCACCTGCTGGAGTTGATTAATGCCCAGTTTTCCCACACCACATAAAAACTGGCTCTACCAGACCTAGGTGTTTGGCCAGGTTCTCTCTTATCCAGTTTCCTGAACACCACGAGTGCCACAAGCCCTTGGTCCTTCCTGCTGCTGCCTCTTTCCAGCTGCATCCCTGGCTGTCCCAAACTGTTTGGAAAATAAACATTTTGGTCTGAGTTAATCTTCATGTGCTGCTCCACCTCTGTAGCCTCTCAGGGAGTAACAGCACGGGATGAGACACAAAAGCACGACGAACACACTGAATAAATAATTTATTGGCCAGGCTGGGAATAAGCAAACAGCCTCTCACAGCCTCGTGGTGGTTGTCCAGGAGCCAAGACGAGCTCAGGTGTATTTCTTACTGGTTTCCCGGCTTTGCTTGCCAGTTTGGTGAGGGAGATCCCATGGGGAGATAGGAGAGGAATACAAGGAAGGGCTGGGGTGGTGGACACCTGCTCCTGGGGACCTGGTTGGGCTTGACAAGGCATTGCAGCTCCCTGCAGAGCCCCTCTATCTCCAAACCAATTTCCAGAGAATCCCAGACTGGTTTAGGATGGGAGAGACCTTAAAGCTCATCCCACTTCACCCTCTGCCATGGGCGGGGACACCTTCCACTAGGGCAAGTGCTCAGAATTTTCTCTTTCTGCAGAGCTTCTCATAGCTCTGGGCACTGAGAGACTCCTTTGTTCCACTTCCATGGGTAGAAGTTCCACAGGAAGAATTTCCATCCAGGAGGGACCATGGGAGGCATGAGGGACTGTAAGCAGTGTTGAGGGAAGGAACGAAAAGGCTCCAATTGGGCATTCTAACCTAAAGGAGATGTAGTTTCCTTCTGGCAGAGAGCTGACATCCCCTAGGATCTGCCACCAGCCTCTGGTGCTGGTGCCACCCCAAGGCCCCTTCCCAGCTGGCTCCTGCTCCAGGGAACGGCGAGACCCCTCGGGACAGAGATGACCCTGCTGGGGAGGGACGGGGACACCAGAGCAGGGCCAGCCACCAGAAGGCTCCAGAGGCCATGGGGAGTGTGGGAAGCACGATGCAGCCACCGGAGCTCCTGATCCCTCACGGCTGGGAAAGGGGAGAAGGGAATCTTGGCTTGTGCCAGGCTGAGCCCTGAGCTCCGATTAAGGCTCATTTACTTCAGGAGGATTTATGAGGGTGTTTAATTGCCTCGCCGAGTTGGGCTGGAGTCAAGTGCGCTTTGTAAATGCTTCATCAAGCTGGGGCCTGAGCAATTAGCAGGGATTGCTGCTGCTGGGGAAGGGAAAACCGCAGGTTCAGCCACGTTTCATTCCAGGGGGCGGGATAAGGCTGTTCGGGGTGCACAGCACAGGCCTGGGGAAGGGCTAGGAGACCTCCCAACACTCCTGTGGGAGATGCTGGTGGTTTCTCTACCTCATCAGGTGTGGAATAATCACCTCCATGGGGTGGGGGATGCTGGAAGGGGCTGGAATGGTCATCTCCGTGGGGCAGGGGATGTTGGGGGACTGTGCCTGCTGGCACAGTGCCCCAGGGCACAGGGATTTGGGTCACCAGGGATTTGGAGCTCGGTCATGGCTGTAATCCTTCCAGTGCTCCCAGGATGAGCCTGTGGGACCGTGTGGCTGCTCTGGATGTTCAACAAAACAAACCCAGCCCAGAAATGAAGGTTGTGCAGGGCTGAGCATCTCCTGGAGCCAGGAATGAAACAGCAGAGTGAGGAGAGGAGCCCTGGGCACAGAAAGAACATTCTGGAGAGCTGTAAAAGACACTACAAGAGCGATTTCCTACAACAACCGTGCCCAGTGTGCGCCCTGCAGGGCAAAGAGCTGCTTCAATAAATAGAAAAAAGCCTGAAGTGACCAAGATCAGCATTTCTTTGCCCAAAAGTGTTTGGGCTTGCAGTTCTTGGCACCTTCTCAGCTGAAGGTGAAAAAACCAAATCCACAGAGCAGCAGCAACCTCCTCCCTCCCTTCCCTTGCTCAGGTGCTCATGGCACAACTAAAGCTCTATCCCAGGCCAGGGGAGCAGGTTTGGGAGCCACAGGGCAGGACAGCTCCAGCCAAGTCACCCCCGTGATCCCAGCCCAGGCTGCTCCAGGCAATTAAAATCTGGTCGTACACCCAGAGCAGGTATGTTGCAACCAGGTGAGTCGTTCCCGTGGTGGAAAAGCTTTGCAGGGACACGCACTCCCAGAACCCCCCCACCCCTGGCAGGGCAGGGAAAGTCCAGCTCCGAGAAATAAAGGCACAGGACACCAGGGCTGGGTGGCTGCTCACATTCTCCTTTATTGTTCACACCACACACCTTCCCCTTGGCACTTCACTGCAGGGATTTGCTGAAAAAAAAACCACACACACCCCCACAGCTTGGTGCGGCTGTGCCACAACCAGCTGAGCACGGGCATTTTTGAAGAGATTTATTTTACTCCCCCTCCCCCCGCAACCTTTATTTTCTTTCACGTGTGGTCAAGTGTCATCACTTCCAAACCAGACAAATAAATTAAAAAGAAAAGATACTATTAAAAAAAAAAAACCCCCCCCCCCCCCCCCCCCAAAAAACAACAACAACAAAAAAAACCAAACACCCAACACAAACAAAAAAACAACCCTCCCTGTGGCTTTGGGAATGTGCCAGGAGCTCTCACACCAGCTGCACTCAGGGAAATGCTTTTTTTTTGTGTTTTCAGTTTTGTTTGAAAAGGACAGTATTTCTCATGTGTATTTTTTTTCTTTAATATACTACAGCCTGAAATTCAGTGCAATAGATACAACTACAGTGCAGAACTATACAAAAGTCATCCTACCCATGTACAAGCTTTTTTTCTTAGTTGCTATAGAAACTATAACCTTTTTCTGTACCTTTTGTATACATTATACAGTGTGAATATACTCCGAGAATATTTACAGTACTTGGCTTGTCAAATCAGAAACGCTATAACTTAAATGTCTACTATTAACAACCATTGAACAAAAATATATATAATATAAATATCTTCCAGTCTATACACAGAGCAGGAAACGGCTGTATCCATGCAGTGCTGGATTTTGGTGACTCCCAGGATGGGGGTGGTGATGGAGGGGGATGTTGTCGTGTGCGGCTGCCGCTGGCGCTTCACTGTCGGGCAAATATTGCCGAGATTAATCCCAAAATTCAACAAGAACACATCCCCCCTCTCCCATTTTCCCCTCCCAGCTGGAATTCAGGCGAAAGGAGAGGAGCCTGCGGCAAGGGATTGACCTTTCCAACTGATCCATCCGGACGGCTCCGTCCTCCGCGCTGCCCCGGGCGGGAGGTCCCCGTCCACGAACCCACCGCGGGGCTTGAAATCAAGGAGACTTTAAAAAATGACTCATTTTCTTGGTAGCTTTTTTTAAAAAAATATTAGATTTAGTCAATTTATGTGATTTTTTTTCTTCTATGATTAGAACGTTAAAAAATAAGTTTCCAGCTTTTAAAAAACTTCCTCTATGTGATTTTTCCATTAAATAACTATTGCGTCGTTAATAAAAAACAGGGAATTGCCCTCCTGCTGGTGGGGGCTGCATGGTTGGGTTTATAAAACACCTATTGGCTTTGAAATCTTGGACGCAAAACCAGCTAAAAAATAAAATAAAATAAAAATCGTTTCTAGCAGAAAAAAAAATTATAATAAAATAGGTCAGTCTGTCCCCAATAAACCACTGGGGGAGGCTGGAGAAGGGGCGTCGGAGCTGGACCCCCCCCACTCCCTCCTGCCTGGGGTCTGTACAAAGTGTTTTAAAAAGTCCCCCCAGATTCGGGGGGCGGTGGCGCCGGGGGTCCCGGTTACACCTGCGAGTCAGCGCCCAGGCTGTGGAACTCGTCCGGGGTCTTGTCGCTCTGGCCGCCCCCACCCTGCCGGAAGCCCGAGGCGATCTCGTCAAAGGTCCGGCCTTTGGTCTCCGGCACCTTGAAGTAGGTGAAGATGAAGAAGAGCACGAGCAGCACCGTGAAGATGATGAAGACGTAGGAGCCGCAGAGTTGCTGGGATTGAAGGGAAAGGGGGAGGTGAGTGCATGGATGGAGGTCACAGAATCATGGAGTTGTTGAGGCTGGAAAAGCCCGCCAAGATCGAGTCCAACCACCAACGCAGCACTGCCAGATCCACCCCTAACCCATGTCCCCAGGTGCCACATCCACATGTTTTTGAGCACTTCCAGGGACTGTGACTCCACCACCTCCCTGACCACCCTTTTCATGAAGAAATTTTCTCAATATCCAATCTAAACCTCCCCTGGCACAGCTTGGGGCCATTTCCTCTCATCCTGTCCCTTGTTTCCTGGGAGCAGATCCTGACTCCTGCCAGGTGCACCCTCCTGTCAGGGAGTTGTGGAGAGCCAGAAGGTCCCCCCTGAGCCTCCTTTTCTCCAGGCTGAGCCCCCCAGTTCCCTCAGCTGCTCCTGGTGCTCCAGACCCTTCCCCAGCTCTGTTCCCATCTCTGGACTCAGAGTGATGGGCCATGGCTGAAGGATCAGCTGGTATCACCCTGCCCACACCTGCCATGGCCATCCAAGACCCAGGTCCTCCTTTCAAGGAACATCTCAAGTTTCATAAGGAACACTGAGTCCAGTTCCAGCTCCGGGCCCAAGTCCTCCTTCCCAAGGGACCATAACCCAACCAAACCACCTCAACCCAGGTTTTAGGACTCAAGGATGTGGCCCTGGAATTCAGCACTGGGATCCAGCAGCAGGATTTGGCACCAAGATCTGACACCAGGACACCACACCAAAATCTGGCAATGTGACCCAGCACCAGGAACCAGCAACCAGACCCGGGATTTGGATTTGGCAGCAGAGTCCAGCAATGGGATCCTGCACTGAAGTCTGGCACAGGGATCCAGCTGGACACTCTTTCCGTCCCTAATGCAGAACTGGGATCCCCTGGGACTCCCAGATTCCTGTATCCCCAGTCACACCCCCCACTCCCCCAGTATTCCAGCCGTGATTACCGCAATGTACTGGAAGCCCATTCCCACGATGAAGTTGGAGGTCCAGTTGGAGAGCCCAGCCACAGCAAAAGCGGCGGGACGGGGGCCTTGGCTGAACAGCTCCGCCACGATGAACCACGGGATGGGGCCTGGGCCGATCTCAAAGAAGGCCACAAACCCAAAGATGGCCACAATGCTGAGGTAGGACATCCAGGGCATTTGCTCCTAGGCCAAGGGAGAGGGAGGTCAGTGCTGTGAAGGGAGCATGGCACCTGGACACCTCAGCTGGTGCTGGCAGAGGAGCCATGAGCTGGAAACTGGAATTCTGGGAGCTCAGGAGAGATGCGACAATGGGGACTGAGTGTTCAGCCATCACCTCAAGGAGGAATAAGTCATTCCTCCACTCCAACCATCCCTCCTCAACCTCCTCCTCCTCCCAGCCTCCCCAGCACTCACCAGCAGCGTGAGGGCGATGGTCATGAGAATGGCACATCCAGCCATCCCCGCCAGCCCGATGAGGTGCAGGGTCCTGCGCCCAGCTCGCTCCACCACGAACAGCTGTGGGATGGACATGGCCCGTCAGCACCTCTCCAGCTTGCAGGAAAGGCCCCCTTTTCCCACCTTCCCTGGAGAGACCCTGGGGGGCACCAAAACTCACCGAGACCACGGTGAAGGCTGTGTTCACCACGCCAGAGCCAATGGTGGCATAGACAGGCTGCTCCACCCCCGMCTTCTCAAAGATGCTGGTGGAGTAGTAGAAGACCTACAAAGGGCAGGGAGGTGCCACAAGTCAGATCCTGGAGCTCTGGGTGAACCAAGCCAACCCCTGGCATTCAGAGCCCACCCAGACTCACCGCATTGATCCCTGAAAGCTGCTGGGAGAGCTGCAGGACAATGGCGATGAGGATGGGCTGGCGGTACATGGGTGAGCGGAATAGCTCCATGATAGTGACCTTCTTCTCCCTCATCATCTGCCGGCTCTCCTCCTTCATCTCCTGCAGGTCGCTGCTCACGTCCGTTGTGCCGCGCAGCTTCTTGAGGACTGAGAGTAAGAGGTGGGGTCAGGAGATGCCAAGGACCCTCCGGAGTGCCAGGATGGGCCCTGCGGAGGAGTCACTCACCACTCTTGGCTTTGTTCTCCTCGTTGCGGTTGATGAGCAGGAACCGGGGGCTCTCGGGGGCAAAGGGCAGGATGATGCACTGCAGCAGGGCAGGAACGAAGATGAAGCCCAGCAGCAGTGGCCAGAGAGAGTCGTTTCCCATGATCAAGTCCAAACCAAACACCTGAGGAGGAGAAGAGGGATTGAGCCACCTATCCCAGCTGGAAAAGTCCTGGTTGGACACAATTCTGCAACTCATGGTGCACTCCAAGCTGGGACATCCATTGGAGGGACTCCTCTGCTGCTTCCAGGTGGCCTGGCCAACAGATGTCAACATCCTGATGCTGCCCATCCCAAACTTTCAGATCCCACAGCAACCCTGCTCCTGCTGAGCTCCAGTTCTACCCCTCCCACCCCAGCTCCACCTGAAAGGCTGTGCAGATCCACAGCACCTCATCCCTGCAGGCCCTGATGAGTGTCAGGATCGAAAAAGGGGGACCCCCCCCCAAAACATTCTCCAGTGCGCACCTGTGCAATGAGGATGCCCAGGACGATGCCAAGCTGGTGGAAGGTCCCCAAGGCCCCCCGCAGGGCAGTGGGGGATACCTCACCCACGTACATGGGCACAAAACCCGTGGTGAGGCCAGAGTAGAGGCCGATGATGAAGCGGCCAAGGATGAGCATCTCAAAGGAAAAAGCCATCTTGGAGAAGCCCATGAGGACAGCTGACAGGAAGGCGAGGATGTTGGACATCAGCATGGAATTGCGTCTGGAGAGGGATGGAGGAGGGAGGTGAGCAACACCAGGAGAACCCCAACATCAGCCCTTGGCAGTCCTGGAACGCCAGGGTAGGCTGCCTCACGGCAGCACAACCTCCCCACTGAGTGATCCACCAGGGATCCAGCAGACTCAGAGCTCACCTTCCAAAGCGATTGACAAAGAGACCCACAGAGAAGGAGCCGATCATGCCCCCGACAGAGAAGATGGCAACAGAGAGGGACCAGAGCGTGGTAAGGGTGGCGGGGCTGATGGGCTCCTGGTATCGGTACAGCCACGTGCGGTTGTAGAAATCCTCAATCACCTGGAAAACAAGGAGAGAAACCAAACCATGCGTCAAACCCGCCCCCGCTTCAGTCGTGCCACCAGAGGGACAAGTCCCCGCGGCCACCACAGCTCATAAGACAATGCGTCACCATCACTGGAGCCGCCAGTCGAGGCTCGACTCCAGCCCAAGGGAGGGAACCTGCTGGGATACGTGGGGGAAATGCAGCTGGGTGGGGGAAATGCAGCCGGACGGGTTCTGGGCTCGCCCTGCCCGGAGAGGGAGAGACTGCGCTGCCAAAACTCGCCAGGCAGGCACAGGGAGGTCATGCTGCTCCCCAGGGCAGGGCAGGAGCCAGAGATGTGCCAGCCCTGCAGAGTAAGGGAAGGAACACAGGGCAGTTCCCATCCCCTTGGATACTCCTGGAGTTGGATTTCCAGGTTTTTTTTCCCCAAGAATTCCATAACACACAATCTCTACCATGGTTCTGCAGGACTGTGATGCCAACACCCAACACAGGCCTTGGTTTGAAACACCAAGAACAGCCTGGTTTGTGAATTTTAGGTGGTTTTATATAAATTTTGGATCTTTTTATATAAATTTGGTATATTTTTATACACAAAATGTATACACTTATATACAAAATATATACTTTTGTATACATTTTGTATACATTTTGTATACTTTTAATATATTTTTAAAGCCAGCCCATCACCGGTAGCTTCACCAAGTTCCTGTCCCTGCCCATGGCTGGAAAATGGCCTAAATGACCCTGTAAAGGTCCCTTCCAACCCAAATCCTTCATAATACCATGATTTAAGGGTCACTCATCCCCAAACCACCATAGCAAAGGGCTCCATAATACCCCACCAACCCAAGTTGGAAGGAGCAGAAATTCCAGATATTCCCTGCTCTGCTGGGCCTCAGGTGGCTCCAAGAATCTGCTGCTCTGAAGGGTTTCACTCCCAATTCACTGTTTACACCATCGTGCTTCACTTTCCACTTTTCCCATCAATCCAAGCCCAAAGAGGAGCCCTGGCAGAGACAGCACAAGAAATTCACACTGCACTGGATACAAGTCCGAGTAGTATTATTTTTCTGAGTTGTTCCTTTTCCAAAGGAAAAAAAAACATTAGAATTGCCATATCTAAGTGATTTTGTTCTCTTCTGTTTCACCTGGAGGTTTGGATGCTTTTCCCCCTTTCCCAATATCCCCAAAATAAATAATTGATTGGATTATTGGAGAAGCCTGGGCTGGCTCAGGCTCTCAGTAGAGCCAGGAGGTCTCTGAAAATAACACCCCCTCCTGCCCCCTTCCTCCTGAAAAAAGGGATGCTTTGAAGAATCCAACATTTTTGGGGGGAGAGGAGGGGATGAAAAATGGATTTAAAGGGAAAAGGGTGAAAAAAAAAAATTGGTTTCCCCAAAACTGGGGCTTTTTCCCCCCTTTTCAGCTGAGCGTTGCGATGCATCCCCATCCTGCAGTTCCATGAATCCCAATACCAGTGCATCCCAATCCTGTGCTCAGACGCATCCCAATGCATCCCCATGCCAACTCTGCATCCCTGTACATCCTCATCCCGACCCTTCACTCGAGTTTATCCCAGTGCATCCCCATCCTGTGCCCCAATGCATCCTGAGGCATTCCTGTCCCAGTCCTGCACCTCCATGCATCCCCATCCTGCATCCCAACCCTGTGCCCCAGTTTATCCCAATGCACCCCCATTCCAAGTCCAATGCATTCCAATCCTGCACAGTAATGTGTCCCTATCCCAATCTCACACTTTATGTGTCCCCATCCTTAAAGCTGGGATGACCCCCTGTGTCCAGCACATCCTGCTGCCCAGGATAACCCTCATCCCATCTGCCCTCATGCTCCCACATGGAGCATCCCAAATCCTTCCACCCAACACAGGTGACTTGTCCTGCACCACGTGACTCCTCCTGGCCTGAGCCCCAGGGATTCATCCACAAAATCATGAGGAAAACTGTGGCAACACCCATCAGGAGGATCTGGATTTGCTGGGGACTGTAGGCACCGGAGCTCAGTCCCATGGGAAGCTCACAGCTGATCCCTGCCCTTGTCACCCGGAGCAGCCAGCTGGGAGAAGATGGAGAGAAATCCTTCAGTCCAGGGAAACAAACGTCCTCCTGGGATGGGCTCCGACCAGGATGGTGATCACAGCATTCCTGCTTCCCACGGTGCCAGAGCTTGGGAAAATGAGGGCAGATGCCAGGGAGCAGCTCCTCAGTGCAGTCCCAGAGATTTCCCAGCTCCAAGAGCTCAAACACTGCTCCATTGCCTGTCTCCCAAGCAGGGTGCTTAGGGCCACCCAAGAATGAACATCCTCAACATCAGACCAGTCCACATGAAGGCAAGGAGGCATCGGGATATTTTAGGAGGTTGATGCCTTCAGCAGCACCCTGCAGGTTCTGGGTGGGAGCTGCAACCTCCAGCCACGGGAATTGAATCATGAGATTCAATACCAGATAATGCGACACCTCCAACAAATTCATGGCTTTTTTCCTCTTCCCACACTGATGGGGCCTGGGGAGTTTTTCCTCGGGGTCTTCTCTCCCACGAGGAGTTTTCCCAATGCTTGAGGTGACATTCCAGAGCCACTCACTGGGATGGGATTAAACTCCGGCTGCTGGATCCTGCCCTGGTGGGTTGAATTCTTTGGGGTGGTGACACCTGGGGACAGCTCTGCTCCCGCCAGAGCCCAGGCTGTCCCTCCACACCTTATCCCAGCACAAGAGCTGTGCCCAGGGAACACCGCAAGTACCACATGGGAATTCTGAGCTAATTTTCCAAGTCTTTAACACCTCAAACAGACACCAAATTTGGGAAAAGTCATGTGGCCATTTTCCATGGCCCACAGGTATCTACCAGCAGCTGGAGGGTCCTGACATTACATTAGGGGAGGAGCCAACACCTCCTTCGCTCCATCCCTCTTACAGCACTTCCCAGCCAACCCCCTCTCCTCCCGGGATGTTGTGCCGGGATGCAAAACTCTGAGGTAGAGCTCTCTGTCGGAGCAGCCACTCGGGATGACTCAAAGCTTAATCAACTCCCAGACCTTCACTAAGAGCCAAGGTTAAAAGTTCCACCGGCCACACCAGAGAGCATCCTGCAGGCACTGCTGGGATTTTTCCCAACAAAAATGCCAAGCAAGGAGGAAACAAATTCTCCTGGGAAGGCTGGAGCTAAATAACTCCCTCTCAAATCCCATTACAGCCCTAAGCTGCCTAGCGGGATGTACTATTTTAGCCAGGCTGGCAGCGGAGGCTGGTTTGTTTTCGGACACGGAGGGGGGTGGAATTTTACAACGGAGGGGCTGGAATTTCCCTCCGGAGGGCTCTGGGAGCACTCACCTTCTGTGGGGCATTGATGACACCGGTGTTGTATCCAAACTGGAGAGAGCCCAGCACCGCTCCTCCCACAGCCAGCATCAGGCGAGCCGTCATCTGCCGGAAAACACGGAAAAGGGGTTAAATCTGGGATCCCCGCAGCCCTGTCTCCCCCACTGGAGCAATCCCAGGGCRCTGCACGGGATGCTGGGAAGGCGGCAAGTATGAATATTCAGGATAAAAGAGAAAACTCACTTTTTTTGGCGCTAAAGGGGGAAAATAATTATAAAAATGTCATTTTGGGGGTTAAAAAACCTCATGGTTTGGGGGATTCCAGGAATTTGGGCCCTGGAGTGGGCTGGAGGTGTTATCTGGGCTCCAGGAGTCCCCTCGGAGGCTCCACGTGACCATCGGGCTCCGGGCCAGCGCCGGCCGCTGCCGGGGCACGGCGGAGCCTCCGTGCGTTCCCGGCCGAGGATGCTCCGGGAAGCCGTCACTAACAAAGGTTTTCCATCGGAGTCTAATTAAGAGTCGCTGAGCAAAATCCTGGTTAGTTGGCAAAGCCTTCCCAGGCCTCCTCTTCCTCCYGCCTGAGCCGGAGCAACAATCAGAGCCTTGTTCGGGAGCAGGGTCAGGGCAGGCCAGCGCTTGGGCCACCTTCGTTAGCGGCCCAATTATCCCAAGCAGGAGATTTTCCCGGCACTAGAACCAGGATCCGACATTCCCACTTAATCAGCTTTGGGATGAGCCACGTGAAATTTATAAACCCCTTAATTTGAAGGGGGGGGGGGAGGGGGGCGGTCCTCTCTGAGTACCAACATGTCACCCCCAAAGATGCTTCCATGGGGTCTTGGATTAATATTCCCATGGGATCGATGCCTCAGATCCCATCTAAATGAGGAGGGGTGACTCCAATTTCCCCCTCAGAAGGATATTTTTTATATTTAAGAACCATTTTCCTCTTTCTTTTAATAAATAATGGAATTAATGCTGCTCCCTGACCTTGCCACTCCGGCCACCACCTCCCTCAGCGTGAAAGTTCCCAGGGAAAAAGCAGAGGGAATGAAGCCAGGCCCGTTAATGAAGCTCATTAATTAGGCTTGGCCCCAACACAACTAATCAGGGAGGTTTTGGCACTTGGATTTGGTCAGTGCTTCGGAATAAATCCACCCTGAGGAGAAAACGCCACGTTTGGGAGGGTACGAACGGGCTGGGAAGTTGGTGGTATCCCAAAAAAACACAGAAAAAGCCCCAAAACCCCCACAATTCTAACTGGGACCTTATCCATCCTCCAAAAACCTAGGATAGGAATGCTGAAAGCACCTGTTGCTTGGGGAAACCTTATTAAAAAATGAGAGATTTGGGGGATTTGAGTGGGTTGGGGGGGAATTGGGAGGTTTGGGGGGGGGGTGATTTTCCTTTGCTTTTCAGGGATCACCCTGATTTGTTTGGGTCCTGATTTTGCCTTTTCCTGGCTAAAGGGCACCCCGGGAGTTGCCAGGCGCTCCCCTAGGTAGGGCAAGCACAGGTGAGTCATGGCTGCAGGGATGGGGATGCGGCAGACGGATGAACTTTGCTCCAGGAAGGTGAGAGGTAACAACACCTTGATGCTCCCACACCAGCCACTACTCAAAAAAAAAAAAAAAATTAAATTCATTTTTCCATTTTAACATTTGGAAAAAGGGCACTTTTCATGGCTACTAAAAAAAAAAAARGATTTTTGGATTAAATTCCAGAACAAAAACCTTGTATTTTGATTAAATTCCAGCAGTTTACAGAGATGAAAGGGTAAAACTGGCAGGAAAATTGCTTTTTGGAGGCTCTTCCCGAGTAGGGTCAGGGTGAGTCAGCTCCTCCCGCTCCTTTCCCAGTTCCAAACACGCTGCCCGGCTCCGATCCGGGAGCCTTTCGGCTTGAACGTCGCCATTAAAGGGGGGGGGGGGGGGGGGGGGGGGAAATAATTAAATAAATGAAAAAGTTGATTTTTAAGGGCAGCTTTGCCCAGGCAGCTCCTGCCAAACCCCATGTGGGGCTGTGGGGAGATTTTTTAACTCTTTGCAGGAAAAACAGCTTTATCAGGAATTTTGGGACAAATTCCCTCTTATTTCCATAAAATAAACTTATTTAAGCCCAACTAGATCCCAAACTCCTGGCTTTACGCCTAATGATTCCTCTATGTTATAGGAAAGCCAGAATTTTAATAAATTCATAGTATTTGTTTTCTTCTTAGCTGCTTCCTGCTTCCTCCCCAGCTCCAACACGGAAGCCAGGACGCTCCGAGGAGGATCGGGGTGGGGGGGTGACAGGGCCCCCCCAAACCCGCTGCCTTGGGCTTTACAACTCTATTTTTAACCCTTTTTTTTATCCTCCAGCCTGGAAAGACTTTGGGATACAGCCCACCATGGATCAAGGGAATGAATAATCCCTTTAAAAGCAAAATAATAATAATATTGAAATATTAATACAAAGATATTAAAAGAGTGGCCCAGCAGGGAATTCCAACTTTTTTGACTCCAGCATGGAGGATTTTGGGATGCTGCTGCCTCATGGAAAAAGGGAATTCATAATTCCTTCAAAACAGTACCAGAAAAAAGTGTCCCAGAAGGGAATTTCAACTTTTTTTACTCCAGGGCAGAAGGATTTGGGCAATTTTGGGATGCTGATTGCTTCATGGATGAAGTGAATTAATAATTTCTTTAAAGCAAATTAGCAATAACATGGAAAAAAAAGGTCCCAGGAGGATATGCCTTTTTTTTTTTACTCCAGCATGGAGGATTTTGGGATGCTGCTGCCTCATGAAACACAGAAATTACTTATTCCTTTAAAACAATATTTTTTAAAAAAAGTATTAGGAGAGAATTCAAGTTCTTTTTTCACTCTGTCATGGAGGATTTTGGGATGCTATATGTGCCATTAAGCAAGAAAAAATAATAATTCCTTAAAAATAAAATAATAGTTAAAAAAGGGGGTCCCACAAGGGAATTTTTGGAAAATCCACATGACAAAGACATCATTAAAATGATCCATGAGGATTTAAGGAGCAGCCCAGAGGCTGCTCCCGAGTGCTCCCATCCGGGGGTGGAAAAGGAGATGTGGGGAGTGGGTGCAGCCCCTTGCACACTCATTTGCACATTCCTGGAGMGAGGGCACATGGACAACGCGGCTGCAGCTGCGTCCCAACACGGGAAAAGCTCTCACCCCCACCGAAAACTGGGAAAAATCCACTCCAAACCCACAGAAGGGGACTTAAAACCAGAGAATTTGGGGGTCACACCGGCACTGTGGGGACCGGGTGGGATTTGGGCTGTGGGAGAGAATCGGGGGGATGGGAAGTAGCACCGGAGTGGCGGAATTTGATTTTTTATTTATTTTTCTTCCCTACTTAAAGGTCATCCAGGGACGGCGACACGATCCCGGCGAGTTTTGCAACTGCGACAAGCATGGGAAACGTTTTTGCATGGAATGAGCTGGAAAAAACGCACGGAATGTGCAAAAAAACCCCCCCCATCCTGGGTTAATAATATTAATTATTAAATTTAAAGGGGGTTGGGGAGGGAAGTTAGTCCCCCACCTTCCAACCGCCAGCTGCTTCCACGAAAAATCCGTGTTTTTTCCATGCAAAACACACTCTGGATGGAAGTGTCGCCAATCAGCGCTCGGCAAATCAGCCCTGCGATTAATTACCTTTACAAAAATTAATCATTTCTAACCCAAATCCATCCAAGGCGGGGAGTTAGAGGGCTGGAAAAGCAGCGGGAACGCGACTCCGACTCCATTCCGGAAGCCGGGAGTTAAAGTGCGTCGGATTTGGGTATGAGACCAAATTTGTGTTTAATTCCTGCCCCCATCACCGCGCTGCCGGCCGGCACGTTCCCGGCTCCCACCCCCAATCCCACCACTCATCCTGGAAAACAGGCGCTGCGGGCGAGCCGGCTCGGAATAAAATCATTAAAAAATAGGAGATAAATATATAGAGATAGATATAGATCCATTAAATTTAAGAAAATTGTGTATTTCATGTTTCAAAGGGGCGGGGGGGGGGGGGGGGGGGAAATACCAAGGGGGATCGTTCCCGTCACATCTTTAATTAGGATAAAACCACGATTTGGGGGGTTATTACACTCCGTGCCGCCACGCAGCCAATT
>RAHM01000339.1:605439-668130 GCA_003713295.1 Parotia lawesii | reverse complement strand
CGGGGAGGGACTGCGGGTGAGAGAGGGTGAGAGAGTGTAAGAGTGTGTCTGTATGTGTGTGTCTGTGTGTGTCTGTGTGTCTGTGTCTGCGTGTGAGTGTCTGTGTGTGCCTCTGTGTATCTGTCTGTGTGTGTGTCTAAGTGTCTGTGCATGTGTCTCTGTGTGTGTGTGTGTCTATGTCTGTGTGTGTGTCTAAGTGTCTGTGCGTGTGTCTGTGTGTGTGTGTCTGTGTCTATCTATGTCTGTGTGTGTCTGTGTGTGTCTGTGTGTGTGTCTCTGTGTGTGTCTCCGTGGGCCTGTATCTGTGTCTGTGTGTGTGTGTGTCTGTGTGTGTGTGTATCTGTCTGTCTGTGTGTCTGTGTGTGTATCTGTCTGTGTCTGTGTGTCTGTCTGTGTGTGTCTGTGTGTGTGTGTGTCTGTGTGTGTGTGTCTGTGTGTGTCTCTATGTGCCTGTATCTGTGTCTGTGTGTGTCTATGTCTGTGTGTGTGCACGCATCTCTGTGTGTCACTGTGTGTCATTGTGTCCACGTGTGTGTCTGTGTGTGTGCGTCTGTGTGCACATGTGCATGCATGTGTGTCACTGTGTGAGTGTGTAAATACACACGCGTGAGCATGCACATGTGGGGAGTGGTGGGGGGGTGAGTGCCACTGTGTTTACGTGTGTGTGTGTGTGTAGAGTGTGCGTGTGTGAGAGAGAGAGAGTGTGCAGGTGTGTGTCACTGTGTGCACGTGTGTGTGACTGTGAGTGTGTGTGTGTGAGTGTGGGGGAGGAGTGTGTGTGTGTGAGTGTGCAGGTGTCTGTGTCACTGTACACGTGTGTGTGTGTGTGTAAACACATGCCCATGAGTGTATGGGGCTGCGCATGTGGCAGGTGTGAGGTGGTGAGTGTCACAGTGCATGTGTGTGTGTGTGTGTGTGTAAGCACACGTGTGAGTGCAGGGTGTGTCCGTGTGTGTGCTGCACATGTGTGAGTGTGTGTGCACATATCCATGTGTGTGAACTGCGTTTGTGCCAATGTTCAAATGTGTGACTGTGTGTGTGCACAAGTGTGAGCATGAGTGGCACGAGTGTGCACGTGCTTGTGTGCGCACGTGTGAGTGTGCAAGGGTGTGTGCATGTGAATGTGCAAGGGTGTGCACTCCTGTACATGTGTGCGAGTGTGCAAGGGGCTGTGGCTCTCTGTGTTGCAAGGGTTTGCACACCTGCACGTGTGTGAGTGTGCAGAGTGTGTGTGTCTGTGTGCACACGAGTGTGCAAGGGCTGCGTGGCTGTACATGTGTGCACAAGTGAGTGCACACCTACATGTGCCGGGTTCTGCCACCCCCACCCCAAAAGTCCCCTCCTCCCCCCAAATTTGTGTTAAAAAATCATTAAAAATCACTAAAATCCTAAAAAGTGGATGGAAAATGCAATTCCCCTTGTTATTCTTGTTTAAAAAAAAGTCCTCAAAATAAAAAAACGCACAAAAAATGCACAAAAATATTGAAAAAACACCCGAAAAGCACAAGAAATTATTGTGCAATAATTGCACCACAAAAAGGTAAAAAGAGAGGGGAAATGGCAAAAAAATGAAAAAAAGTTGACTAAAAGTTGCATAGAAATTGAAGGTAAAGGGAAAAATAAACCAGAAAAGGAAAAATAAAGCACAGAAATGTACAAAAATTTTAAAAGCCCGGGAAAAGAAAGAAAAAAATGCAAATATTGCACCAAAAAAAATCTTTAAAAAAAAAAAACACAAAAAAAAGAAAAACGAGCAAAAATTGTGCACCAAAAAGCACAAAATTTTAAAGAGTAAAAAAAGCGGGGGGAATGCAAAGAAAAGACACCAAAAGAGCAAATCCCAAAAGCACTAAAAAGGCAAAAGTGGAAATTGGACCAAAAACCAGGAAAACGAATATAAATATTTATTTTCTTTCCTAAAGCTCTCCGATTTTGCCCCAAATTTGGCCATTCCAGGCAATTCCTCAACTATAAATCCCACTAAATATCCATTGGCTCCATCCCAGCCCCTTTTTCCCCTTTTTTGCCCATCCCAAGGGACCCGGGTTGGGGTTTTGCCGACTCGGCATTCCCGGCGGGACCCCTCCCCGGCGCCGCGGGAATGCTGATGGAGGGAAACGGCCGGAGCGGGATAATCCCGGCGGGGCCGAGGGGCTGGAGGGGATTTAGGGGGATTTGCTCCGGGGAAAAGGGTTAAAATAACAGCGGGGGAGGGTGGGGGGAAGGCCGGAGGCCACCGGGATGGGCTCAGCCATTCCAAGGGATGCGGTTTTGCCGGGCATCGAGGCCACAAGGGTGGGCTCAGGGAGGCGACCTCTGTCCAGGACAGGTCACAGGGTGGGATCAGCCTCTCCATGGGACCGGAGTTCTGGAGGAGACCCGAGGCCACAGGGGTGGGCTCAGGGAGTCCAGTGGTGCAGGAGGACAGGGACAAAGGGATGGGCTCAGCTTCCCCCTCCTCACTCCCTTCCCCACCACAGATTTCAGCTTTGACGCCCCCAGCACAGCCCCTCACCCCCACCCCAGGGACATCTGCAAGCTCCCGTTCCCAGCAGACAAGGAAATCCGGGCTCGCGATCCCTTCGATCCCTTCCTTGCGCTGCATCACTCATGACGAGCGTGTTATCTCACGGCCTCTCCCGTCCCAACCCAGACCCACCCTCAGGAGCATCAGGGACACGCAAGTCCTGGTGACACATGAGATTTGGGGAGGGGATTTGGACATGGCTCCCATTTTTTCAGGCGAAGTCCAGGCTGGAATCATCTTTCCAGGGATGTTTTTTGGGGTAATAAAGCTGACGTCACAGGATGGATCATGGGAGAGAATTTGGCTTTGCTGGGACTTGATGCCATACACCAAAAGCCCTGGATTATGCCTTAAAATATAGGGAAACCTAAGAATTTGACGCCCAATGCTGAGCATCCTTGGGATGGACTTAATCCACTCCAGGGGGGAATTTATTTCAATGTTCCCAGTGTCCTCCAACATGTTTGAGCCTTGATGAGCTTTGAAATATTTCCCTGAGCCAAAAAATTGGGTTTTATCCTTTTAAAGTCCAACCAAAAATCCCCCAAAATGGGATTTCTGGAGCTCCGCCATCCCAATTCCTCCAAATTCCAGAAAAAATCACAGAAAAAATATGCAGGAGTGCAGAATTCCAGTACAACAACCCCAGCCCCTTACAGCTGGACCAGCTGCCAACATCTGCCTGGCACCACACCCCAGTGATCCTGCCAGCATTCCATGAATTGGGTCAGTCTGGAGTGTTTTTCCTGGTGTGAGGCTCTTTGAAGGTGTGGGTTGAGTCTGGGTCGGGTTGTCTAGAAAACCTCAGCCCAGGTGATGAAACTGGGGATAAAGTCCATCCGGAAACAGGGTTTGTCATAAAATTGGGTTGGGCAACACAGCGACACAGCTTCCACAGGGATTGCAGCTTTACTTAAAATGCCCTGTCTTGGCTTTTCCGTTGAGATTTTGAGCTGCTCCCATAAAGATTTTTGGCTCCTTATCTGGGGGATGCTCCTGGAGCCTCCTGGTCCAACTCTAGGGATGCGACGGAGCTCCTGAATATCCTTAATATTTGGATTTAACAGCTGGATCTCCTTGGATTTCACTTTTTATCCTTAAACCCAGATTAGTTAAACCCCAGGATTAGCAAAACTGGGATTAAAGTGCATTAAATCCTCCAGTCCTTGGGTTAGAATGGAATGGAGAAAGGTTCTGTGTCTGAAAAAGCAGGAACACTGATCCAAATAAAATCAATTATTATAATTTAATGTATCCCAATTAATAAATAAAAAGTTTTCCAGCCCAGGCAGCAACTTCCTTGTCCTAAACTGACCTGGTTTTGTTGGCTTTTCACTCAATAAACACAGCAAAGATTGGAAAACAAAGGGAAATTCTGGTTTATCCGTGAAAAGGGGAAAACTTGGGTTCTGCCTCTTCCAAAGGTGGGTTTTCCATTTCATCCCTTATTTTGCATTTTTAGGGTGCCACAAATGGATGAAAATATGGGGAGAAAAGCGGCCGGGGCTAAAAATAACCGAGTGAGTCACGGCCAGCACCAGGAGTGTTGTGCCGACGGAGCCAGAGCCGAAACCCATGGGAAGAGGAGAGGAGAAAATCCATTTTCCCTTCGGCTCCACGTGTTCATGCATGAGTATTCCTAGTCCTTCTCAGAGAAGAAAGGAAAAGGAGGATATATGGATATTTATATATATATATATGTGTGTGTGTCTATAAATGTATATTTAATCCTGCTTTTCTCATTCCATAAAACCCCCCTGGATTTCCCAAGAACCCCTAAAACAGCCAAAACAGCAGAAAAAGGGGATTTCCCCCCTCTTCCATAATATAATGATGAATTAATTCCCATTTGCCTATGATTTTTCCCCTTGGGGAGCTATTTCTGGAGTCAAAGGCTGTTAATGACAATAATTAATCATTAATGATAATAGGTGGATAATGGCCACTCCTGTGGGATGTTCCCTTTATTGTTTAATTTTTGGATTAATTCTTTGATTTTATTTCATCCCGTTGCCGTGATGTGGAGGATGCCACAGGGGAATTTTTTTGGGAGAGTTGCTGAGTTTTTGGGGTTCAGTCACTGGGATTTTCTCCACCTGGGGAGGAAAAGGTTGGAACAGGGAGAAAAAAAAAAGGTGGGATAGGGAGAAAAAAAGAGATGGATTACAAAGAAAAGGAGTGGAATAGGGAGAAAAACAGGAAGAACAGGGACAAAAAAGTTGGAATAGGGAGAAGAGGAGAAACACGAATTTTAAAAAAAAAAAAGGTGGACTGGAAGGAAAATAAGAGTGGAGTGAAGAAAATTAGTGGAATAGGGAGAACAAAGTGGAGTAGGGAGAAAATGGGTGAAACAGAGTGAAAAAGGGGTAAATAGGGAGAAAACTGGGAGGATTGGAGATAAAAAAGGGTGGAAAAGGGTAAAAAAAAGGGTGGGACTGAGAAAAAAGGTTGGATCAGAGAGAATAAAGGTTGAATAAGGAGGAGAAAAAAGGTGTAATAGGGAGAAAATGGGCGGAACAGGGTGAAAATAGGTTGGAAGAGAGAGAAAAAAGGTGGAACACGGGGAAAAAAAAGAGTGGATTAGCGAGAGAAAGGGCGGGGAAATGCCATTTTTCCCTGTTTCTGCCACTCCAGGCACATTCCCAAGGTCCCAGCCCTGGCCTGCGGTCGGAGCACTCGGGGCTTTGGGAGCAGGAATCCTGCAGGGGAGGGGACGGGAGCGGTACCAGAACCCCCAGTACCCCAAAGGAGCATCTTCCCAGCTCCAGCATCACCATCCCAGTGGGAATCCACCCACACCTGATCAGATTTAGGAATTTTCCAGGTGTTGGGGGGATTTTAGAGCAGCCGATCAGAGCATCCCACAGAGAAATCCAGTGTTTGCTCCCAGAGTGATGAATTTCTTTGCAGGCAGATTTTGATCTTCCCATCCCATATTCCCTGCCAGGCTTGGAAAACCCCTAAATCCTGATTTTTCACTCAAAATAGCCCAATTTGGCAAATGTAAGGCATCCTGACAACCCTGGAGCTGCCGGTATGGAGGGATCCTCCTTCTGCCCTTTGGCATCCCTGGAATGCCGATTATCCATGAGGAGCCTGGAAAAGGGCTGGAGGAGGACTTCGAAGATGAATTTTAGGGGATTTGGGGTCAGAGGGTGCATAAATGTTGGGTTTGAGGGTGGGGATGTGGGCCAGGTGCTGCCGGAGGGCACAGGGTGAGGTGCTCCATGCATCCCACTGGGGATGGAGAAGGAGATCCCATCTTTTGGGATGCTCCATTTTCGATTAATTAATTTAATAATGATTTCCCTCTTCCTACACAAGGTACATTTCACCCCCTGGCCCCACCGACAGCATGTGGGTGCAAGTGGCTTTGGCATCTCAAGCTGGAAAACACTAGGAAGGGGAAGAAAAGCCCCAAAATCTTAATTTCTTTGTTAAAAATCCCTGAGGCTCCAGACAAGATGGGCTTTGCCTCCCCATCCCTTACTGGACTGGGAAGTGCCCAGTTTGAGCACTGGGAATGGGTCGGAGCAGGCTCCATGGGCAATTCCCGCCCCGCAGGAAGGAGGATTAATCCCCATTACCTAATTAACTGCCTGAATAATAATGAGTCAGGTATTTGTGTGTCATCAGCCCTTGGCTGCAGGGACATGTCGGAGACAGCGAATGCGGCTCAGAGAATCCAGGAGCTAAAAATTCCTCCGATCCCCATTTTCTCGGGGAGGGAGCAGCTCCACAGGGTGGGGCCGGGGGCTCCGTCCTCCCAGGACGCTGCAACTCAACTTTTTGGGAACATTGTCCTTCCGGGATGGTGCAGTTTTATTTGGGGGATATCATAATTCCAGGAAAGTGAAATTAAAATTTTTTGGGATCATTATTCTCCCAGGATGACACAATCTGATTTTTGGGGGATATCACCCTCCCAGGACGACTAGATTTGATTTTTGTGGGGCCTCCCATCCTCCCAGAATGATACAACTTGATTTTTTGAGGAATATCACCCTCCCAGTGTGATGTAATTTAAATTTAGGTGGGCAATATGAATTTTTGGGGAGCGTCACTCTTCCAGCATCTGGCAGTTTGAATTCTGAGGGGGTCATAACCCTCCCAGGACAACACAATTTGAAATTTTGGAGGGATAACACCCAGCCAGGCTTATAAAATTTGATTTTGGGGGGGTCATTATCTTCCCAGGATAATGCAATTCAGTTTTGGGGGTATCACCCATCCAGGATAATGGAATTCTAATTTTGGGGGATTATTATCATTCCAGGACCATGCAAATTGATTTGTGGGGGAGGCATCAACCTCCCACGGGGATGAACTTTGATTTTTGGGGGGCTATAGCCCAGCCAGGACAATGCAGTGGGATTTCTGGGGGGGGTTATCACCCTCCCATGATGGTGAAAATTGATTTTGGCGGGGGGCTAGTGGATCCCCAGAACAATGTAATTCAATTTTAGGGGGATCTTTATCCTCCCAGGACAATGCAAATGGACTTTTTGGAGGGTACCATCCTCCCAGGATGATGCAAGCAGATGTTTTGGGGATCATCACCCTCCCGGGACGACACAGTTCAATTCAGGGGGGGTTTATCAGCATTCCAGGATGATGCAATTGGATTTTTTGGGAAGAGCACCCACCCAAGACAATGCAACTTGATTTTTGTGGGGTTCTCCCAACACCGCTCCACCTTCCACAGCCTCACCCGCCCTCTCCATAACCCCGTTCCCCAAACTCATGATTCAGCAGCTCCCAAAAAACCCAGGAGGCAGATTACGAACTCCTTTCCAAGTGGGAGAAGAAGAAAAGCCACACCGACGGCTTGCTTCCAAAAAATCCCCAAACCTCCCCAAAAATGCCTCTGTCAGCTCAGGGATTTATTGAAATACTCTTTTCTGCTTTATAAATAATCTGGAATAAAAGGTTGGACCAACATTATAATTATTATTGTTGTTGGTTTTGTTGTTGCTGTGGCTGTTGTCAGCATCAATGGGAGAGACAACACAGGGCTTACAACACCTTCGTCATGGATTTGGGGATATTCTCCCTATTTTGGGGGATGATACAAAGCTGCTGGATGAAAGCAATGGAAAATAGTCCCAAAAACTCTGGCCTCGGTGGATTTTCTAGCGGTGCTGGGTCACCATCCGTCTGCTTCTCCCAATTAAAAGAATTAAGGGAAGGAAATTGGAAATGCGGCCCCCGCTGCCCCTCGTCGGGAGCAATTAAATCCTGGGGGTTAATGAGCAGGATTTAATTAGGAAAAGGGAAAGGCTCCACTCATTAGATGGAAGTGGAGACAGCAGAGTGGGGGGCTCAGACCCCCCAGAAATGTGGGATGATGGGGAGGGTGTGGCTGGAAAACGGGGGATCAATGGTGTTTGCCATGAAATTCCCATATTTGGGGGTTTTCCTGGCTGGATTTGGCCAGGGAGATGCCAAGAGCCTTTTTGTGCCCTATGCAGGCATTTCGCAGGTTTAAGGATTTTAAACACAAATTTGAGGCTCTGATGGGTCTGGAATTCACTGACAGCCAAACTGGCTCTGCTATCTCCCCAGGTGGATTTTCCTTCCCCATTCCCCGAGATGTAAATGGAATGGGGGTGGGTAAAAGACCTGAGGATGTGCCAAAGGGTGGCCAGCAGTGCCCGGCTGTATCCCAAATATCCCCCTGCACCCTGATCCCACGTCCTCAAATCCACCACGCACCTGTGTAAGCGTCTCCTGCCGTGTTCCCAAGCTTCCCGTCCCACACAATCCCGTACAATCCCATGGAATTCCATGCAATCCCAGTGGAATCTAATGCAATCCCATGCAGTCCTATGGATTCACCTGATGAAATGCTGTGCAATCCCATCAATAATCTCATTCAGTCATCCCAAGGAGTCCCATTCAATCATCCCATGGAATCCCATGCAATTCCATGGAATCCCATGCAATCCCATGCAATCACCCCATGGAATTCCATTAAAAACCATGCAACCAGCCCATGCAGTTCTCATACAATCACCACAAGGAATCCCATTAAATAACCTGGAACCACCCCATGCAATTATCCCATACAATTCCCATGTAATCCATGCAATCCCATGAAAGATGATGAAATTGCATGCAATCATCCCATGAAATCCCATGTTATTCCTGTGCAATTCCCATGCAATCCCAAAATCCAGCCCCCACGGGCAGCAGCTCTGCTGCATCCCACAGGAAGGGTGGGATGGAGCCGGGGCGAAGCCCCCGGCACTGGTTTTTAACACCGAATTCTTTGCATAAGAGGGAGATAGGAAAATGCTGGAAAAGTGCTTCCCAGCACGTCCCGGCATGCCGGGGAACCAGCCCGGCTGCAACCGTCCCAGTGGGATTGGGGGATGCCCAGAACATCCCATAAAGTCTGAAAACATGCCCCATTGGGGTTCCTTGAGTGTTTCAAGCCACAATTTTGGGAGTGAGGGGATTCAGCAACACACATCGGGATGATGAGCAATGCCGGCGGGATGGATCCGAATTTTTGGGAATGTCAAAGCGAGGTCACCCAGGATCTTGCCGGGGCTTGCCCATTCCCACGCAGACACTTTGATCCCTACTGCACTTTTCAGTCTCTGAAATTCCTGCGGCTTTTGAATTTCGCTCTGTGTTCCTCAGCCTGGGATTTCAGATGGATTTTTCCCTCTTTTCCACATTTCCTGGCTCGTTGAGGGGGGTCAGCATTTTAGGGCTTCACTCCCATTTCCCATGGACCTCCCAAAAATGTGGGTCAGCCAAAAAACTCTCCCTTCCCAAACCCAAGGCCAAATCCCAACAACACCCTCCCAAAACCACTCCAGCCTGGAGCTGCTGGGACCTGCCCTGCTTGGCCACCAGAGCCCCAAAATTTGGGGGGTGGGGTCAGGTCAGGGCTTGTTGCCGCCTGTTGCAAGAGTCGAGGCCGGCTTGGGAAGCGCTGCTCTGGATCCAAGCAAAGGCTGGGTCCAGGGAAGATCGTGACATGGATAGGCACCAGTTCCCAGCGGGAATGGAGGGGGCCATGGGGGATAAAGGAGATTGCGGGGTGAAGGACATCTCTGGGGTGAAGAATATCCATGGGGTGAAGAAAATGCATAGGGTGAAAGATGTCCATGGGATGAAGGACATACATGGAATGAAGGACGTCTCTGGGGTGAAGAACATCCATGGAGGGATGGACATTCATGGGATGAAGAACATCCATGGGGTGAAGGGTATCTGTGGGATCCAGGACATCTGCAGAGTGAAGGACATCCATGGTGTCAAGGACATCCATGGGGTGAAAAACACCTATGGAGTGAAGGAAGTTCAGGGAATGAAGAACATCTGCAGGGTAAAGGACCTCCATGGGGTGAAGGACGTGTGTGGAGAATGAAGGACATTCCACGGAGGAATGAGGGACATTCTATGGGGTGACGATGGGCAGGTGTCCAGGAGCACCATTCGAGCAGGGTCCCACTGAGGGGTCCTGCACTGGGGACACCTGGGGACAGGTCACTGTGAGGTGGGGTTGGATTTTGGGGTGAGGCCCTGGCCAGGGTCCAGCAGCGCTTCCAGGCTGTGGGAGCAGGAGAGCAGCAGCAGCAGCAGGAGCAGCAGCGGGAGCAGGAGCAGGAGCAGTTCCTTCCTCATTCCAAGCCCTTGCACAAGGGCGGGGTGGGCGTGTGCCGGCCTGACACGGGCGATGGGCACCGTCTTGCCCTGGAGCTGCCTCCTCCCTGCCTCCTCATCCCCTCTTTGCCCATTTTTTGGGATGCTCCAGAACTGGATGATAGAAAAATTCCCCCAGGGTTGGGGAGCAGCACCACATCCAAGCCGTTTTCCCAGGGTCAGGCTCCCTGGCAACAACCACTGGGCTGAGGCGTCTCCCAGCTCCTGTATCTCCCCGCGTCCCCACATCCCACCTGCTCACTCAGGAGCCACATTTAGGCAATTTGCTGCCACAAAACATCTCAAATATTCCCAGTTCCCAAGCCGCGGGTGCCGGTGCTGGGTGTRGGTGCTGGGAGCTCATCCAGCTCAAGGCCCCTTTTTTGGTGGACATACTTTGAAGGTTCCTTTCTACAAGACTGGGACAGCCTAAGGACAATGGGAATGCTGGAGGCTCTGGTGGGAGTCGGGGATGGGAGCTGGCATTGCATGGTCTGTCTGCCTCCACAGTGCCTCACACGGGGCCCTTTCACACTCCCTTTGCACATTCCCTGCTCACACTCCCTCCCTTTGCACACCTGCTCCCTGTGCACACTGCACACACGTGCTCCCCTTCCATGATTGTTCCTTTTGGAATTTTGCTATCCTGAAGCCCTGTCTCTTTGCACGCTTGTTCCCATGTGTTTGTTCCAACATGCTCTTGCTGCCCTTGCACACTCAGTCCCTTTTCCTGCTCGCTCTCCCTCTGTGCACAGTCCCCTTGCACACTCATTCCCCTTCCACTCTCACTCCCTTTGCCTGTGCACTCCCCTTGCACACACTCAGGGCCTCTGCAGCTTGGTGCCCTTCTAGGATTGTTCTCCTTGCACACTCACTCCCTTCCACACTTGCTCCTTGTGCACACTCACTTCCCTTGCTCATTTTTTTCCTTCATACGTGTTCTCCCCTTCCACTCTCCTCATGCCCTTGCACACTTCTCATTCCCTTCCACGCTCCCTGCCTTGCACGCCCACCATTCACAAAGAGCCATGAGGCCAAATAAACCCAGGGAAAGGTTTATTGCCTTTGCCCCTAGAATTCCCAACCCTTCCCCAAACGCAGGATCAGGGGGGTGCAGGCCTGGCCCCCCCGGCCTGGAGCTGTGTTTTAGCCCCACGCTGCAGAATCCCAGATTTGGGGTCCCTCCGACAAGGACCGAAGCCCCTTTCCCACGTGCCGGCCCCCCCAGGGTTATTTTCGCTGCCCCCCGCGGTGGGAGCTTTTCTCTCTCTTCCCTTCCCCTGCCCAAGGTTTCCTCCCAGCTTCCTGGCCCGCCTGTTTATTCCCAAATCCCAGATTTCTTTGTTTGCCCGGCGGTAATTTTCCATCGAGGCTCCAAATCCGTGAATTCCCGCATCGCCCACCTGAAAAATTCCTGTCCCGCTGAATAAAACCGTCACATTTGTGGGGTTTATAGACAGAAGCCTTCATTTATTTTCCCTCCAAATCCTGAAAATTCACTTCCCCAGAAGGTGGGAAATTAAATGCTGGTTTGGGATGAGCCAGGAGCTGGTACCCAGGTGGAATGAGGGGCTGAGATGCTCAGACACACAAATATTATAAATGTAAATATAATATTTATTATATATTAATTTATAGGAGGATTTGGGTGGGATTTGCATTAAGAAGTTGCAAAATTTGTTGTAAATCTATCTATTCAGAGGTTAATTGGGAATTTTTCACAAGAAAGCCACAAGTAAATACGTATATGGAAGTTTTGGGGTCTTTTTTGCACTAGAAAACTGTTAAATTATATACAAATATAGGGAGTGGGCTTGTGGTGGGTTTTGCAACAGAAAGCCACAAAATTATACATAAATTTAAATATATAGAGGGTTTGGGGTCTTTTTTGTATTAGCAAGACACAAAAATGTATTAAAAAAAGTTTATATGGGGGATTGGGGCCTTTTTCCCTATAAAGTTGCAAATTTATATCTGTATTTAATATATGCGATATAAATAATATTAGTATGTCGTATAAACATAATATTACTCTAATAACAATATAAATATAATATTAATTCACTGGGATATGTTATACAATAAATATATGGCTCTACAGTATAATGTGATAAAATAATCATATAAAATAGGACAATAAAGATAATAAAGATAAAAGATATAATAAATACATAAGAAGTTATAATGTAGAATAATAGAATAGAACAAAATGGAATCAAATAATTATCCATATTTCAATATTAATATAATATTATCTAAAGATGACTAAAATAAACAGCATTAATAAAAATATACTCAATGGATACTCCCAAAACTCCATATTTTAATATTTCAAATCCCATGGAGAAACTTCTTCATCCTTTAGTCTCTTTTCCCAAGGAAAAGTGGAGAAAAAACTCCCAGCTGAAGAGAAGGGTGAGCCCACGACGCTGATAGCACCAGACCTGAGTCCTCAGATCCCCCGGAGGAGGTGATTTTTGGGGTGGATTTTCCATCATTTTTTCAATATTTCCTCTTTAAATCCCCATGACAGGGAGAAAATGTGATTTTTTTGGTGCATATTTTCCATAATTTTTCCAAAATTTCACCCTTTAAATTCCACCAATAGGGGGAAATGTGACTTTTTGGGGTGGATTTTCCATGCCTTAGGGAAGCTTGATCCATGGATTCACCAGCCTGGAGAGAGGCTGAGACCACGCAACCTTGTGACACTCATGGAATCGGCTGTGAGCCCTTAAATCCAGCTGGAAGACTCTCTGGAATTGTGATATTTTGGGGAGAATTTTCCACAATTTCCCGTTTAAATAACACTGAGGAGGAAACTCTGAGGTTTTTTGTGAAGACTGTCCAAATTTTTTTTCCAAGATTTCCCCCTTAGATCCCACTGAGGAGGGAAATTGTGACATTTTGGAGTGGATTTTCTGTAATTTTTCCAACATTTCCCCTTAGATACCACCGAGAAGGGAAATTGTGACTTTCGGGGGCAGATTTTCGAAGTTTTACCCAAATTTCCCTCTTAAACTCCACCAAGGGGAGGAATTGTGATTGCTGGGGGAGGATTTTCCATCATCTGGGAGAGGTCAATCCACAGATGAAGGTTTTTTGGGATGTGCCTCCAGCATCCCTCCAGCGGTGGGTACCACAGGTGATGTTGGCAGGGATGCAGGAACCGCAGCATCCTCTCAGATCCCCAAATCCGTCTTTTTTTAAGGAAAAGTCTTTTCTAACGAGTTTAATCCATGATGGAATTTTTTTCCAGGTATTTTTGGGCTCTTATTCCCCACCCAGGGAGATGCTGGGGGCTTGGTGCCTGCGTCGGTTGTTTTCCTCTTCCCGGAACAGACGGAGAACAAACTGAAAAATAATAAAATAAAAAGTAATCAAATCAAGTGCGGCTGGGGCCATTCCCGGGGCAGGAAAATTCCAGAAAGGTGGGAAAAAAACCGTGTTTATTTAATTTAGGAAACGCAAAAAAACCCCTCCCGGTGCTATTGACGGCGGGATGTGGCTTTGTGGGGGGAACAAAGGGCCGGGAACCCCTGCGGGGAGGAGGAGGAGGAGGAGGAGGAGGAGGAGGAGGAAAAGGAGGAAAAGAGAAGGAGGAAGAAGAGGAGGAAGAAGAGCAGGAGGAGGCGTGAGCGTTCCTCATCCGCTCCAGCGCCGAGTCCTTCCCTCCCCGGAATTCCCTTCCCGGCACGGCGATGTCCTGGGAGCGCGGGGAGGGGGCAGGGAAATAATAAATCCAATTAATGGAATTCTTGTGTTGGGTTCAGTTTTACATCCCTGGGTTTTAATGTGCTCGGATTTGGGATTGTTTTATTTCAGTTTTTAATGTTACTTATTTTCTATATTTTTATTTAAATATTCTTTGGGTTTATTGTTACTTTGATATTTTTTAGCTTTATATTATTTTAATTTTAGTGTTTTGCTTTTAATAATTTTAATAACATTTTAATTTTTATTCTTTTGTTAATATTCGTTTATTTCTCATTCATTTTTATATCTTTTTTCTGGATTTTTATTCATTTATAATATTTTTCTATTCTCTTTTTATCAATTTTTTTATTCTTTTATTTTGTATAATTCATTTTTATATTCTTTTGGGTTTAATTCATATTTTATATTCTTTTACACTTCTGTTCTTTTATTTTTACATTATTTTAGTCCTATATTCTTCTCATTTTTATATTTTTCTCATTTGTATATTCTTTTCGATTTCTATTCTTTTCCCTTTTTATCCATTTTACTACTTTATTTGTGCATTTTTATTTGTAATTAATTTATTATCTCTTTACTCTGCATTATTGTTGGTTTGTATTATTTCATTATTCCTTTTTTTATTATTTCATATTATTTTTCTTCTTTCTTTAGTTTCTTTTTGCATCCACGTGATTTTATCCTTCTTTTCCTGGCTTCATTTTCCCATTATTTTACTTTTCTATTCTTTGTGTCCCTATTCCCATTTTTACCTTCCTGTATTTAACCCTTTTTTCCTTTTTTTCCCTATTATTTTAATTTCCCTTCATTACCTTTTACACTATTTGACTTCCACATAATTTTCTTTCTCTATTCCTTCGTTTTCAGGTTATTTATTATCTTTTCCCCTTTATTCTGCTGCTAAAACACTGAATTTTGCCTTTTCCCAACCATTTTTCAGGACATCCACCTTCAAAGGGGCATTTTCCATCTGCCACCTCCAATCGTGGGGATTTTACCATCTGAGTGTAATAAAAGATGGGGTGAAATCCCGTTAAAAACCTGCTTAAACCAGTAAACGAAACAGTTCTCAAATAATTAAAATTACAGTTGTTGTTGTTGCTGCTGCTGTTGCTGTTGTTGCTGCTGTTATTATTATTATTATTATTATTATTATCATTATTATTATTATTATTATTACTGCAGAGAGTGGATCCCTGGGTGATGGGGGATGGAAAACAAAGGGGTTTGGGGGGCACAAGGAGGGGGGGCTTATTTTAGGCTGGGTTTATCTTTGGGCTGGGTTTATCTTTGGGCCAGATGAAAAATTCTGAGGGCTGCAGAGATGGAGCTCTGTGGGGACCCCCCCAGATTTATTTGGGGGCACAGTGCTGTAAAAATTGGTTTATTGGGGAATGTCGGGCTGGGAAAGTGAAGTTTTGGAAGACTCAATGATGCCGAATCTACAAATCTTGTGGGGGGCCCTGAGATGGAAAATGGGGTCTCCTGGGGGAGAAATTGGCTGGTTGGGGCACCCCACACTGCTAAAATGAGTCTTTTGGGGTCCCCACACCTCCAAAATAGGTTTATTGGGGATTGCAGAGCTGCAAACTGGGTGTTTTGGGGAACCTCATGGTGCAAGAAAAGTAGGTTTTGTGGGGGATCCCAAGAGTGCAAAATTGGGTCCCCAGGGAGATGCAGAAATGTGTCAAATGCTGCAAAAATTGACCTTTTTGAGGGGGATCCCAACTCTGCAAGAAAGGGTCTTTTGGGGGACACCAATAGTGAAAACTGGGATTCTTGGGGGACCCTGTGCTGCAAAAACGGACTTTTTAGGGGAGATCCCAATGCTGTAAAATTAGATCTTGTTGGGGACCCCATGTTGGGAAAATGGGGTCTTTTGGGGAACTCCAAGAGTGCAAAAAAGCGTCTTTAAGGGGACCCCGTAGTCCAAAATGGATCTTTTTGGCAGGGATCCCCCACTCTAAAAATGGGTTTTTGGGGGTTCCAGGAGTGCAAAATTGGTGTTTTGGGGGACCCCAATCCCACAGGGGACCCTCAATGGGGGATTCTGAGCTGCAAAAATCTGGGGGGATCCCAATGCTTCAAAAATTGTTTTCCTGTGGGACCCCACAGCAGCCAAAAATAGGTTCACTGGGGGACCCTGCCCTGCAATCCCCCCATTGCAATTTCACGTGTTTAACCCTGGGGAGGGAACCCCTAAATTCCAGTTTTGGGGATAACACAGGTTTTGGGGCACCACCAGCCCTGACAAAACCTTTTCTGCTCCAAGCAGGGGCTTTTGCTGCTTTTTCCACAGGTTTTTGCTGCAATTGGAGCACGGGGCTCAAAGAATTAGAAGATTATCCAGGGAAATCTCACCCCTGAGCCCCAGGGGGTTGCTGCCAGCTCCATCATTTCCCAAAACTCAGCTTTGGGAAGGGTAATGTCCATTTGAGGGTTCAAGGGCAATTCCCACGTGCGACAGCGTGGGAATTCCATCCAGGATCTGGGACCCTTGGACCCCGACATGCAAATTTGGAAGGCATTTTCTTAAATCTGGGGGGCATTTGTGGAAATTTGGGACAGCTTTTGGAAACCGAGACCCCACTGGTGCAAACATTGAGCCCCATCTTGGGAACCTACGGTGTCTTTCCTTGAATTTGGGGGGGCTTTCTGCAAACCTGGGACCCTTTTTTAGGAACCTGGGACTCCTTTTAGGGAATCTGGTATCCCTTTTAGGGAACCTGAGGTGTCTCTTTTCAACCCTGGAACCCCATTTTTGGAATGTGGGCCTTTTCTCACATTTGGGAGGAGGATTGTGAATTAGGAATCATTTCGTTAAACTTAGGGTTACTTTTCTTAAACCTGGGACTCCTTTTTGGGAACCTTGGACCCCTTCTAGGGAACCTGGGGTGTCTTTTTGCAACCCTGGAACCTCATTCCCCAAATCAAAACCACTTTTTGCAACCACAGAACCCCATTTTTGGAACTTGGAGACCTTTTAAAAACTGAGGAGGGGTTTTATTGGCAATCAGGGCTCATTTTCTGAAACTTGGGGGCTTTTCTTAAACCTGGGACCCCTTTCTGTAAACCTGGGACCTTGTTTTTCAAATCTGGGGGCCCTTTTTGCAACCCTGGTGTCCATTTCTGCAAATCTGGGAACACTTTTTGTATCCCTGTGACAAACCAAGACCCATTTTTGCAAATCAGGGACACCTTCTTGCAAGCCTTGGAGCCGTTTTTGGGAACATGGGGATGGTTCTTAAATTTGGGGGACCTTTTTGGAAATCAGGGCTACTCTTCTTAAACCCGGGGGGATTTTTCTTAAACCTGAGATCCCTTTTTGCAAACCTGGGACCCCATTTTTGGACCATGAGGTGCCTTTACTTAAATCTGGGGTGACTTTTTACAAGTCTGGGAGCCCTTTTTGCAAACCTGAGACCTCCTTTTGCAAATTTACCAACCCATTTTGCAAACTTGGGGTGCGTTTTTCCAAACATGGAGCCTCCTGCATCCAAACCTGAAAAGGAGTCCCTGGCCAGGAAAGAAAGGGGGTTTGGGGGCATCTTAACAGATAAAATAGGGATTAATTTATGTTTAATGCTTTGCTTAAACTCAAAAGGCTACGACTTCTCATTATTTCTCTCTAGAAGCTCCAATTTACCTTGGAAAATTAAAATTTTGGTGGATTTTTAGCATTCACTCCTGCTCCTGGAGATTCTTTCTCATATTTGGGTGGATTTTTAGCGTTCACTCCCATTCCCAGACACGCTTTCTGATTTCCAGGCAGGAACGAACCCTTATTTCCCCTTAAATCCCCTAAAACTGAGCCTAAAAGCTGCAGGAGGGTGATTGAGGGCAGTGTTAGGGATCGAGATTCCCATAAACCTGGCCATGGGATTTGGGGGCACGTGCCCCAGCAGGAAATATTTTCAGGCATCTATAGTTTAATTTCACTGTTTAATTAATAATGGGGCTATTCTTTGTTAGGAGCTTGAGGGGGATTACGCTGGAGGCAGCTGAGCTTGAGGCTGGATTCTCCTTTTCCAAGTCAGCTCCTTTGACGGGAAAAGGGGCTGTAAATTCATATATTTATATTTTGTAGAAATATATATAACACCCCCTCGCTCTCTCTCTGTATACATATACATAAAATATAAATATTAATATATAAAATACAACTTATACAAAATACAACTTATATATATTCTATAATTTTACTCATATAGAAATTATTATATAAAAACGTAAATAAATTTACATTTTTATGCAGAGAGATTACATATATAATTTGCAAACCCTGGGATAGCTTAGCCTGGGGGATTTAAACCTCCCCTCCCCAGGACTACAAAAATCATAAATACCTCAAAATCCCCCTTTTTTTTTCATTTGAAATACCAAGGTGAACCCAATCCATTGGGCATATTCCCCCTCCACATATTCCCGATGCCGGGATGTTAATCCATGCTGAATCGCCTCCCAGAAAACTCTGCCGGGAAGGATTTGGGGGAAAAACCCCTCAGTGAACGTGTTTGCCGTGGATTTTCATGCCAAGCCGATTGGGAGGCGAGTGCTGGGTGTCGCTCCGACCCACATTGAGGTTGGACGTGCCATAGGATGGAAGTGGGGGTTTATTTACATTAAATTTCTCCTGCTGGTGCAAAGGGCTGGAAAATCCAACGTGACAGCTCCTCCAGTGTCTTGGCCTCTTTCCGACTTGTTGAGCCGAAATAATTCCCTGGGTTTTTGTTCGAGGTTACCCCAGTTATAAAACGCAAAGAAGGGATGAAGGCTGTAAACAGGAGAATTTGGGGATCTCCAGGGCTTGTGTTGCCCCGTGTTATGGAAATGGCATTTTGGAGTGTGGATTTGAGGTAAATTTGGATTTTCCTAGAATAGAATCCCAGTCTGGTTTGGGTTGGGAGGGATCTTAAAGCCCATCTTGTTCCACCCCCTGCCATGGGCAGGGACACCTTCCACTATCCCAGGGTGCTCCAACTGGCCTTGGGCACTTCCAGGGATGGGGCACTTTCGGGCAGGATTGGCTCTGTCCAGTTGGGAACGCCCTCCTCTTTCTCACCACACCCCAGCCCAGCTCCTCCACATCTCCCAACGTGTTTGGCTTGGGAATCTTGGTGACCCTGTATTGGTCCTTCTCCTATTTCACTTCACCTGGGAGGGTCCCTACTGGCCACAACGTCCCAAGAAGGTGACACCAACCAAAGGCCTGAATGTCTTGACTGACCATGCTGTTAACATCTCACTCCTCAAGAAGATCTGCCACCTTCCCAGGTCATGCAGCTGTGGCTTCTCCTGCTCAGAGGAGACAGTCTGGTTGTTATCCCAACTTCTCCTCTCTCATCCCTCTCCCTGGACCGGTGTGGTCCATCCAACCCTACATTACTCACCTCTTCAACTGGAGAGAGCAGGAACTCCAGGATGACTCAAAAGGAAGCAAAAACACTCTTTCAAAGGGTGGGAAAAGGAAGAAGCCAAGGGGTAGATAAATAATCACAGGCCAGGAAAGAAAAGAGGGAGGATGTGACCCCATGGGATCCATGGTGGGAATAGGATCTCACCTGGGATCATGTGTCCAACCTGGGCAGCTCTTGGTGTGAACAAGGGGTGAAGGTCTTGGGGAGGGCAGGGGATGAAGGTTCCGCAAGAGAAGTAACGGGGCTGGGCTGGAGAACCAAAGCCATGAAAAGGTGGAGTTGGAGCAAATGCTACAGATAAGGCCAAGCTGGAGATGTCCATTCCTTTGGAATTTTACACGTTCCTGGCTCTTGCTTTCACCTGACGTGAAGAGGGTGGGGAGGGTGGAGGGTGGCTTTGTGGCCCATGTGGGTTTAATATCAGCCAGAAAGCAAAGCTGGAGGAGGAACTCAAGCAGGACCAGGGCAGCTCCGGGCAAAGTGAGGGAGAAGAGTTGATCCCAGAGGAACCGAGGCAGCTCTTGGTCTCCACATCCACTGACAAAGCAACAAGGAGGGTTTGAGCTGGTGAAAGACTTTGTGTCAGTGACCTCAAAGTGCCTCAAAACCGTCTGGGTGGAGAGGCTGGACCTGCCCCGTCCCAACTTCCTCCCATGTCAGAGGAGACAAGGGAAGAACATGAGAGCATCATCCATGAACCTCTCAGAGGGGGGAGCCTAAACTTTGTGTTTATTTGGGATCGGGTGCATGTGGGTAGAGCAGTTGTAGGTGACACCACACTTGTTTTGCCCCAAAATCACCAGATGTGCCCCAAAAGCAACATGGAATCAGGCTGGAGGCAGCTCTGGGATTTCATCACATTCCAAGACTCAATATTTGGTCAAAAGAGACTAATTTCCAGCCAATTTTGTCTTCAGGGTGCCAACACCAGCCTGAACAGCCCACAGAGCCCAGCTCACAGCCCAAATTCCCTGCGACTGCCAGAATCCAGATCCACTCCCTGCCAGTCCGGGTGATGCGGAGCCTGACTCACTCCCACGATAAATAACCCTGAGCTCACCCTGTTTCTTTTTCCTTGCCAGCATTCCCAAGATCCAAGCGGATCCCTTCCCGCGGGTGGTGGGACCATCCGAGGGATTAACTGAAGAGAAATTCCCAATAATGGGCGACTCTATCACATTTGCAGCATCTTCATCAGAGCCAGTCTTGGTGTGCAAAGATTTTGGAGGTGATCCTGTCCAAATTATGGGTGGATGGATCAGAGGATGGGGCTCTCCAGCACATTCCAAAAGTGGGATGGCCAAGCAAATTCCTGGGGTGCTTCAAATGGTCCCAGTCTGTCATTAACCAGCAGCAGCACTTCATCCCTGCTCAAGAAAATTGAATTTTTGCAAATTTTGGTGGTTTATCAAGGAAAACACCTCCCTGGGAGATTCCCAGGAGCCCGGTAAGGGACTGGGAAGTGTCTCCAGCAGCACCAAAGCATCACCACATGTCCCAAGCCATGGTGAGGAGTGTGGAGAAGGCATCGGATCACTGCTCACTGCTGGTGTGGAGGGATAAACACCCTGGATCCACAGGAAAAACCCATGGATCCATTCGCTTCCCCAAAAAATGCTGATCCACTAAGGATTTGATGGGTTTACAGCTTTATATCCTCATCACAACACAAGTACAAGGAACATTTTGCTGTGAGAGGGTGGGGTTTCCCTGCATTTTCTCCTCCTTGGGTGGATTTGGAGAACATTCCTGGCTGGAGGGAAGCAACCCAGATGAGTTACCCAGGATTTACCAATGATAACATCTTCCCCCCTCCTAGGAGAACTCAAAATACCAGAAGCAGGTTCTCCAGGAGGTTTCTCCAAGGGTACAAACCCATGCCAGAGGTTCCCACGCACCCACGGGTGACTGGACTGGTTGTGGGGTTGTGTGAATCATCAACGTGGGTGAAAATCCTCTGACCCGACTCCTCTTCCCTTATTTAGGATCACAGGGATGAAACCAAGAGTTTGGGATGGGCTGGAAACTTCTCAGACCAGTTGTGCAATGTCTTTTCCAACCCCATCCCAAAGCGATCCCTCCTCTGGGTTTTCATCTCAGCATCTTGCTCCAAGATTTGGGATTGCAAAGAGGCAAATTTCCAGTAAAAGGCATTTCTATCCCTGATCCGTCGCAAGCTGGGCCTTGATATATGTAATTTTTCCAGGGGGTGATATTGAACATCCTCCCCACTGMAAAATGGGAATCTAAAACACCCTCAAATCCCACGGTAAATAGAGAAAAGCTCCAAAGGAAAGTGAAATTCCACCAGTAGAATAGCCCCAGTAAGAGAAAAAACCCCAGAAATACGGAATATTTGCAGCTCTCCAACTCAAATCCATGTAAATTTGTTTAATGGGTGTGAGGTTGCTCATCCAAGAAGGTCCAGGGTAGGATTGTGTTGACATTTTCATGGAATAAACGTTGGGAATGAGATGATCTGGGCAGGTATAGGGGCTGGTTTCCTCTCTCTCTGTTACAAATCCATGACAGAGGCTGAAAGAAGCATCAAATTCACCCAAAACGGTAAAGATGCAAATAATTCCCTCCATTTATGTGCATATTTATTTATTACTTTCTCTCCCTTTCCAATTGCAAGCCCATTGTAAATCCATTGTAAGGCTGTCACAAGTCTGTCACAAATCCATTGCAAACCACTTGCTAACCCATTGCAAACCCACTGTAAACCTATCGCAAGCCCATTGTAAGTCCCTCGCAGGCTCATTGCAAGCCCATTGCCCACTGCCTGTTGTAACCTCGTTGCAAGACTGTTGCAAGCTTATTGTAAACCTACTACAAGCCCCCGGCAAGCCTGTTGCAAGCCGCCTGTAAATGCATTGCAAGCCCATTGTAAGGCCCTTGCAAGCTCATTCCCAGCCCACTTCAAGCCTGTTGCAAGCCTGTTGTAAACCTGTCTGCAGCCCCTCGCAGTCCCAGCAGCAAGGGAAGGAGGAACCCTGGAAGCGAGGCTGGGATCAAAGGAACCCTGTGGCTCCCAACCTCGCCCGGCTGATTTCCCAGCCTGGACTCCCCTCCCTTCTGGTTCCAGTTACACGGAGGCTCCAGCGCTTCCGTCACGGCTCCGTCCTGCGCGTCACCACTGCAGCCCCACGCAGCCAGAGCCCTTCGGATCCTCCTCACTGCGGCCGCGGGGATTTTCCACCCTCCCGTGGCTCCAGGGGGATCTTTGATCTCCCACCCAGGCAGCTGCTTCTCCTTAAATCGCGGAGGGCGAGGCCCAGRGTGGGATAGGGGGATAAACCCTTTCCCGGGGTGGACTGAATCCAGAGGCAGCCCTGGGAGAGTGGCAGCAGCACAGCCAGGAGGCTCCCCAGGACGAGGGACAAATGTCAGGACTGGGGTTCGGGTTCCTGGGATGTGCCCATGTGGAGAGAAGGCACTGCAAGCCCGTTGCAAATCCATTGCAAACCAATTGCAAACCCATTGCAAGCTAATTGTAAACTCCTTGCAAGCCCATTGCAAGCCCATTGCATGCCAGTTACAGGCCTATTGCAAACCCCTTGTAAGCCTATTGCAAGGCTATTGCAAGCTCATTGCAAACCCCTTGCAAATCCCTTTCAAGTCCATTGTGAACCTACTGCAAACCTCTTGCAAAACTTGGAAGCCCATGGCAAACTCATGGGGAACCTTGAAAGCCCATTTCAAACTTTTTGCAAACCCATTGTAAACTTCTTGCAAGATCAATGCAAACTGATTGCAAATCCCTTGGAGCCCATTGCAAACCCTCTTGCAAGCTCCTTTTAAGCCCATCGTGGACCCACTGCAAACCCTTTGCAAACTCTTTGCTGTTTCATTGGGGACCTTTGAAGCCTGTTTCAAACCACTTTCAAACCCATTGTAAACTAATTGCAAAGCCATTGCAAACCTGTTTCAGTCCCATTGCAACCCTCTTGTGTAAATCCATTGCAAACCTGTTGCAAGCCTGTTGCAGGTGCATTGCAAGCTCATAGTAAGCCAAGCTCTCACCTCTCTTTTTTCTCGTCTCCCATTTGCAGAAGCCCCCCAAGCCCCCACTCCCCGATCTGCATCTCCTGTTAAATTTTATTTAATAATTTTTTCCCATTGGAAGAACGAGGGATGGAGGAAGGCAACAGATCCCATCCCTCCCGCCCCCTCGGCCCCCGCCGCCGCGCCGGGGCATCACCCCGGTGCTCCCAGCCCCGCCGGCTCAGCAGAAGCCGCCGCCGGGCTCGTCGGGCCCCTTGGCTTCGTTAGGGCTCATTAACGAAGAGCCCGTCTCGCTTTTCCAAGCTGTCAGGGCCCATTACCGTCCGGGACCCCTCGGCCCCGTCCCGCGGGCTGGGAACGGGACGGCAGCGGGAGGATCAAAGGCCACGGGTGTCCCGCTCCAGCGGGGCAGAATAATTTAATAGAGAAGCTGATAATTTATTTTTACAAGGGGTTTTTTCTTGCTCTTACGAGGTTTTTTTATTTTCTTTGCAATTACCAGTCTCGATTCAGCCCGTAAATCTCTCTGCCAGCCCTGTCCGCTCCCATTCCACCTCCACCACCAGGAAAACTGGGGTGTTTTTTTTAATTAAGCTCCAAAGTTTTTGGCAAATTCCACTTTTCTCTTTCCAGGGAAATTAAGATTTACTGGAAAGGCCGGGATGGGCAAGAGGGAGGCGGCGGGACGCCGGTGTGTTACCACTGCTCTCTGCTGGACCCGCTGCATTTCCCGCAACGGGAGCCAGACACTTCCCGGCTGGAGCAGGAGAGAAGGAGGAGGAGGAGAAGGAGGAGTAGAAAGAAGGATGGTGCTGGGGCAACACCATCCTAAACATCTCCAGCCAGAGAAAAGCAGGTGGTGGGGGAGATCCACGGCCCTGCAGACAGCAGTGCAGTGTCCAGAAATGCCACTCTGTCCTTGGCATTGCCACCCTCTCCTTGGCATTGCCACCCTCTCCCCAACATTTCCACCCTCTGCACAGAATTTTCAGCCTTTCCTCAACACTGCCATCCTCTCCCTGGCGTTGCCACTCCTTCCCCATCATACCCACCCCTTCCCCATCATTTCCATCCTCTCCCTAACATTCCCATTCCCTCCCCAGCATTCCCACCCTCTCTCCAGTGCTGACACCCTCTCCTTGGCATTGCCACTTTCTTCTCAACATTCCCACCCTGTCCACAGCGCTGCCACCCTCTCCTCAGCATCATCATCCCCTCCCTGGCATTCCCACCCTCTCCCTGGCATTGCCACCCTCTCCCCTGCATTCCCACCCTCTCCCTGGTTCCCTGTGTGGTCCTGGGCTCAGACTCCACTGGGGAAGGTTTATTTGTGCCTAGGACATCCAGAGGACTGGACTGGGTGCACTGGGAGCAGGTTCACAGGGTGAGAGAGTCCAGCTCAACCCAGAGCTGGGATTTCTCTGGGAGTCTGGGTCCAAGTGAAAATCCCTCAAGAGAAAATCCCTCAAATGCAAATCCCTCATGTCTGTGAACTCCAGGGCCTCTCTGGGGCCACAATGGGGCCTCAAGGGGTGTTCTGCAGTGCAGCATCTGGGGAGCAACAGGACCTTCAAGGATATTAAACACACAGATATTTAATGCCCCAGCCCTAAATACCTCAATGTTAAATGCCTCAACACCAAAAAAAACCCCAAGCTAAACACCCTGACATTTAATGCCCCAACCCTAAATACCCCGGAGCAACGCCCCAGTTTTAAATACCCCAACACTACACACCCCAAAGCTAAACATCCCCATGTTTAATGACCCAAAGCTGAACACCCCAAGGTTTAATGCCCCGAAACTAAATATCCCAAAGCCAAGCACCCCAACGGTTTCATGACCCATAGCTAAACACCCCAATGTTTAATACCCCAGAGCTAAACTCCCCAATGTTCAATGCCCCAGTGCCAAATGCCCCAGCCTTAAATATGCCAGAGCTAAACACCTTCATGTTTAATGCCCCAACACTAAATACCCCAGAGCTCAATGCACTGACGTTTAATGCACCAACATTAAATATCCCGGAGCCAAGTGCCCCGATGCCAAATTCCGCAGGCACTAAATTCCCCAGGCACTGAATTCCTCAGGCACCAAATTCTCCAGGCACTAAATTCCCCGGAGCTAAATGCCCTGGTGTTTAATGCACCAACACTAAATACCCTGGAGTCAAAAGCCTCAGTGCCAGATTCCCCAGGCACTAAATTCCATCAATGCTAAATGCCCCAACACTAAATTCCCCGGAGCTAAATGTCCCGGTGTTTAATGCCCCAGAGCTAAATACCCCAATGCTAAATTCCTCAGGCACTAAATATTCCGGGAAATAAATTCCTCAGGCACTAAATATTCCGGGAAATAAATTCCCTGGAGTTCAATGCCCCAAGAGCTTTCAGCTCATCCTGCTTTAAACACACCAGCAAAAAAATTCCCATCACAAGCAAAAGCAGCGGGTCCGTTTTGGGACACCCCCCCCCGCCCCCATCCCAGAGTTTAATCCATTTCCAAATTAACCGGGCAGGGGTTAATTAACCCAGCGATGGTGCAGGGTTAAAGCTCTACAAGGCAGTGGATTCCCTGGGCTGGTGTGGCACCCAGCGGGATTCCAGCTGGGAAACGGGCAGAATTCCTGTATGGATCCCATTGGAAAATCATGAGCTGGTCATTTTTAATGCTGGTGAATGAAGGATTTTAGCTGCAGGGAAGTGAATGGATCCCCCAAAACAGCCCGTGCGGGTGGGGTTGGGGTGGTTTGGGATGGACGGACGGATGGTGGGGCCGGAGCTGACACCAAGTGGATGGAAATTGCAATTCCTGCTCTGGGAGCAGAAAACAGAAGATTTGGGGAAAAAATGAGAGGTAATCGCAAAAAAACCCCAAAAAACAAACAACAAAACAACAAAAAAAGCAACAACCCTAAAAAAACCAAAAAACCCTCTAAGATCAGAAAAAAAATTGTGCAAAAAAAGGCCAGTTTGGAGCATCCAGAAAAACTGGGGGGGAGGGGGGGCGGGATGGGACGGACAGACCACGTCAGCACGAGATTTCCTTTGGAAAAGTACCCAAATCCATGGCAAATAAACAGAATAAACCCCCAAAGGCAGCTTGGAATATTTATGTAACCTTGGTCATGGCTTTTCTGACCATTCCTGGCTCGGAATGAGGGTGCTGGGGATGGGGAGGGGGCTCTGGGGGCACGAGGGGCGTGTTTGGGGTCATGGCAGTGACCTCTGCATCCCGGGATGTGCATGGAAGGGAAGGAGGGGATGGCTGGGGGTCCCGTGGTGTCCTGGAGGGACACCGAGGACCAGGACTCTGTTAGGGAGAGGACACAGTGACCCTGGGCAGCGGCAACTGGGGACCAGTCCAGTGCGACCCCCAGCACACCGAGGATCTGGAGCCCAGGTCTCAGAAAAAGTCGGAATTTTGCCCCCCAAAAAGACCTTTGCACTCCAGAAAAAGCCTCGTTTTCTAAGAAAGGGTATTTTTGCCTCAAAATAAGCCTTTTCTTTCCTCCAAAAGCAGCCTTTTTTCCTCAAAAAAGGCCTTTCTTTCCAAAAAAGGCACCAGAAAAGCACCTCTTTTTCCTCAAAGCACTAGTTTTATTCCAAAAAGTCCTTTTCCTGTGAAGAAAAGAAGACTTTTTTGCCAGAAAAAAGTTTTTTTCCCAAAAAAACCCAAACTTTTTACCCCAAAGTTCCTTTTTTCTCAAAAAAAAAAAATTCTTTACAAAAAAAGCACTTTTTTCCCATTTTTTTCCAATTAAAGCCTTTTCTTGCTTTATTTTTCTCACCAAAACTCACTTTTTTTGTCTCCAAAAAGACTTTTTTCCCCAAGAACAAGTATTTTTTTAAAAACTCTACTTTTTCCCAAAAATGCTTTTTTCCCCCCCAAAAAGCACCTTTTTTCCCTCAAGAAGATGTCTTTTTTTCTCTCAAGAAAAGCATATTTTCCCAAAAAACTCCTTATTTCCCAAAAAACCTCTTTTTTTCCAAAACCCTTTTTTCTTGTAGAATATAGAGAATTTCTTTGTAGAGCTCTAAAGCCCATTTTCTGCCTTTTCTTTTTCCTGTAAAAAATCGGCTATTTTGTTTCTTTAAAAAGCACTTGTTTTTTTCCAAAAAGCCTGTTTTTCCACAAAAAAACCTTTTTCCCCCAAAGCTTTTTCTTAACAAGTCCACTTTAAAAAAAAAAAAAAAAAGCTTTTCTCTCAAAAAAGTTCCTTTTTCTAAAAAAAAGGGCCTTATTTTCAAAAAAAAAAAAGCACTTTCTCTTTTTCCCGAACCCCCTTTTCCCCCCCAGAGGCTTTTTTTTGTTTTAACGGACCTTTTTCAAGGAAAAAAAGTCCTTTTTTCTCCAAAACCCTTTTTCCCGATGAAAGGGGGGGGGGGGGAAAGCGTCTTTTTTTTTTTTTTTCAAAAAGCCTTTTTGCAAATTAAAAAAAAAAAATCCAACCACCTTTTTACCGAAAATCCTATTTTTTTCCTAAAATTAAAAATAAAAAAAAACTTAATTCTTTGTTTTAAAAAGTCTTTTTCCCTAAAATGCCGGGATTGGTGCGGTGCGGTCCCGGGCAGGCCGGATATGATCCGGCTCCGGCCTCGGCTCCGCTCACATCAGAAAATATCCGGCCCCATTGTTCGGGGGGGCCGCGCCGTGTCCGTGCTTTGTTCCCTTGGGACCCCTTTGGATCCACATAAATATTTGGAGAGCCCCAACGCGCGGGAAGGAGGACGAGGAATTTTTTCTCTCCCCCCCCCACCCCCTTTATTTTTTGGGGCCAAATATGACTTTTTGTACCTTCGGACGGAAATTTCCGGCTGGAAACCCAGCCCTGCGCCTGGTGGGAGGCTGAATGGTCGCCCCGCTGGGTGCGAACAATACGGATTTGGGATGAAAAGCTTTTCCTGCCCGGTTCCCCGGAGCGATCCGGAATTGCATCCCACCGGCAGCATCGTGGCGCGGTGCCGGCGGGATGCGCGCGGAGCTGCGGCGCTCCCGGCGCTGCTGGCTCTGGGATTTCGGGGGTTCCACGTGCAGAGCCGGATCCGGAACGGGAGTGGGATGTGGGACAGGGGGTCCATCCCATCCCAAAATGTTAGGGATCCAGGGATGAGGGGCGGGACATGGAATGGGGGCCCATCCACAAATGATAGCGATCCAGGGCTGAGGGGTGGGATGCGAGATGGGGATCCACCCCATCCCAACACGAAGCCTCAGCTCCGGGATGAGGGACGCCGGTATTCCGAGGCCCCCGCGGTGGTTCCCAACCTCTGTCCCAGGGGTGACGTTTTCACCGGACGTGGCTTTTTTGGGTTGGAAAGGGCAGGATTTGGGCCACTGAGGTGGTTGTGGGGAAGGGTGGTGGGGTGGGATCTGGGAATCTGGGATCCCACGAGATCCTGGGGCATAAAAGGGAAAAAGGAAAAAAAAGGAGGTGGGAGCAAAAAGAGAAAACAAAGGGGGGAAGAGGGATAAATGGGAAAAAGAGGGAAAATGGTGGGGGGATGAGGGAAAAGCAAGGAAAACAGAGGAAAAACAAGAGAAAGGGGGAAAAGGGGATGATAGGAAGGAAAAACGGGGGAAAACAGGAAAAACGGGGGAAAGGGGGAAAAGGACATGAAGGGGAGGGGGAACAGGGAGAAACAGGAGAAACGGGGGGACAGAGAAAAACCAGGGTGAAGTAGAGGAATAAAAGGGCAAATGGGGAAAAGGGGGGAAAGGAGGGAAATCGGGGGGGAAATCGGGGGGGAAACAGGGAGAGCGCGGGTCAAGAGGGACAGCGGGGACGGCGGGGACGGCGGGGACAGCGGGGACGGCGGGGACGGCGGGGACAGCAGGGAGAGCGGGGGTCAAGAGGGACAGCGGGGACAGCGGGGACAGCGGGGACAGCGGGATCCGCGCTCGGTCCCGCAGCGCCCCCTGGCGGCAGTGCCCGCGCAGTCCCCGAGGAGTCGGGACGCGCTCCCAGAGCCCCCCGAACCCCCAGGGCCCCCCCATAGTCCCCAATACCCCACAGCCTCCCCAGTAGCCCCACAGCTCCTCAGTATCCCCATAGCTCTCCCAGAGCCCCCAGTGCCCCCCCATCGCCGCCCCTGTGTCCCCTTAGCGCCCAATACCCCCATAAGCCCCGTGCCCCCATAGCTCTCTCATAGACACCAGTATCCCACACAGCCCCCCAGTGCCCCAATAGTTCCCCACAGTCCCCAGTGCCCCCATAGCTCCCGTCAGTACCCCCACGGCCCCCCGTACCCCATATCCCCCCAGTATACCAATAGCCCCCCCCAGTGCCCCCTAGGCCCCCAGTACCTCCATAGTCCCCAGTACCCTCACAGCCCCGCAGTGCTCCCATGGCCCTCCAGTACACCCACAGCCCCTCATTGCCCCCCGATCTCCCCCAGCGCTCCCAGTGGGCTTCCCTCGGGACCCCCACACGGCCATTACAGCCCCTCCCAGTGCCCCCTATGGCCCCCCAATTCCTCTACTTAGCCCTCACAGCCCCCAGTCTGCGCCAGTGCCCCCTCACATCCCTCACAGTGCCCACAGTGCCCTCACAGCCCCCTAATGGACCTTAGAGCCCCCCCCCGACTGCTCAGTGTCCCCCCATATCCCCCCCCAGTCCCCCCAGGATTCCCCATAGGCCTCCCAGCGTCCCCAGTGCAGGGAGCAGCTCCTGTCCTTGCACAGCTGGGGGGGCCAGGGGCACCCCAAGTGTCCTCAGAGGGGACGGACCCCCGAGTCGGAAGGGCTTTGGTGGCCACGAGTGACCCACGGGTGAGCCACGAGCCCCATCGTGATCCCCGGGAGCACCGGGACCGGTGCCACCCTCCCCCTGCCAGCGCATCCCACCGGTACCGACCCTGAGCATGCCCGGAGTGACACAGGAAACACCGGGGACCGGTGCCATCACCCTCGTACCGAAGCATCCGGCCGGTACCGGAGCTGGACACCCTCGCGGTGACCCCGGGTGACCACAGGAAACACCGGGGATCGGTGCCACCCCCTCCGAACCCCGGTGCATCCCGCCGGTACCGACCCTGAGCATCTCCGGGAATATCCCCGGCCGAGCCCCAATAGCTCCGGGGGCGGTGCTACCCACCCGTACCTCCTTCTGCCGGCACCGGCCCTGGGTACCGCCAGAGTGACCTTGGGAAAAACCGGGGACCGGTGCCACCATCCCCCCGCCAAGCCATCCGGCCGGTACATGCCCTCAGCATCCCCGGGTGACCCCCTGGTGGCGGCGGAGGACCGGTGCCATCGTCCCTCCAGCGCAGCATCCCGCCGGTACCGGTCCCGGGGCAGCCCCAGGGTGACTCCGAGCGACCCCAAGCAGCAGCAGGGACCCACGTCACCATCCCCCCGCAGCGGCATCCTGCCGATACCGGCCCTCAGCATCTCCGGGGTGACTCCTGGAAACACCGGGGACCAGTGCCACCATCCACACGCTGCGGCATCCCGCCAGTACCAACCCTCAGCAACCCCCGGGGTGACCCCGCATGGCACCAGGGACAGGTACCACCACCCCTGTATCGCTGCCTCCCCCCGGTATCGACGCTCAGGATCCCCAGGGTGCCCCCGGGTGACCCCGGCTGCGGCAGGGACCGGTGCCACCATCCCCAGGCTGCAGCATCCCGCCCTGGGCAGCTCCGGGGTGACTCCGAGAGACCCCATGCAGCAGCGGAGACCGGTGCCACCAACTTCACGCTGCGTCTTCTTGCCCGAACGGGTCCTCAGCATCCTCGGGGTGACCTCGGGTGACCCCCGGTAACGGCAAGGACCGGTGCCACCATCCCCAGGCTGCAGCATCCCGCCGGGCCTGACTCTGGGCAGCCCCGGGGTGGCTCCTGGGATCACCGGGGATCGGATCTCCGCCGCCCCCCGCCCCCCCCCCCCCCCCCCCCCCCCCCCGCCGCTCCCGGCCACCTCCCCTCGGCCGCATCCGCTCCCCCTCCCCTCCCCGTTGCTATGGCGACCCGGCTCACCGCCCCCCCCCCGAGGTTGCCATGGCGAGCGCGAGCGGCGGGCGCGCGGCGCGGTGGGCGGGGCGCGCGGGGCGGGCGGGGCGGCGATTGGCCGGGCGGCCCCACGTGACGCGCGCAGGAATGCAAATGAGCGATGGCCTCGCGCCGCCGCCGCGCCGCCGCCTGAGGGAGGGAGGAGGGAGCGGGCCCGGCCCGGCCCCGCCGGGACCCCCGCGCCCCCCGCGCCCCCCGCTCCGGGACCCCCCGGCGCCCCCCGGGCCATGGCACAGCCCGCCCGCCGCCGCCGCCTCGCCCGGCCCGGCCCGCAGGTACCGCGCGTGCCGCCGCTACCGGGCCCCGGCGGCTTTGTCTGGGCCGGGGGGGGGCTGAGGGGAGGGGGGGGCCGCGCATGCGCACCCGCCGTGCCTCAGTTTCCCCACCCGGGGCCGTGGCCCCCGCCGCTCCCCGCCCCCCGTGGGGTCCCCGCTTCCCACCCCCACCCGTATCTCCCCCCCCCCCCTTCCTCTGGTTCTGCACTCCCTTATTATTATTATTGCCCACTGCCCACCATTATATTCCAGTGCCCCCATGTTACCTCTGACTCCCTATACTATATCTGACCCCCCTGTCTTCTATCCCACCCCTCGCCATCATATCCCACTCCCCATCTTCCACTCTCTTTTCTGATTTTGCACCGTTATTATTATGCCCACCCCCACCATCATGTTCCAGTCCCTACTATATTATCTGACTCCCCCTTTATTACATCTGACCCCCTTTTTTTCTTTTCTATCCCACCCCCACTAGTGTTTTCCACCCCTCAACAGCATCTTGCACCCTCCCTCTTATTTCGCATCCACTTATCATTCCCTGTATCATATCCTGCTGCTCCTTATCCTGCACCCCTTTATTATTACTATTGCCCACCCCCAATGATATTCCAGTGCCTGCTGTTACCTCTGGCCCCCTATATTGTATCTGACCCCCCAGTTTTATATCTGACCTCCCTCACTTCTATCCAACCCCTTCATTAGTGTTTTCCCCTCTTTCCCATCATCTTCCACAGCCTCCTGCTTTTGCACCCTCTTATTATTATTGTCCCCCCATCATCATTTTCCAATCCCTACTCTTTTATCTGACCCCCCTCTCTTCTATCCCACCTTCCCACCATATCCCACCCTTCACCAGCATATGGCATCCCCCCTTATTCTGAGCCCCCATATTATTCCCCCCATATTCCTCCGTACTGCTGCTTACTCTCCCATCTTCCTCCTCTCTATCCCATATTCCCCCCTGCAACCTGTCTGTATCCCCATTCCATCCCATCCCTCTATGATTTCCCTACCCCCTCATCGTTCTGCACCCCCATTTTGGGGGTGCTCAGCTCAGGGAATTCCGCCTCCCCAGATCTTCCTGTCCTGGCTGTGGGACCCCTCATGTCCCCCCACCCCGGTGGGTCCCAGCAGTACCCAAAATCTTCCCTTTTTATTGTTTTGGGTGGGTGTAATGGTTTGGSGGGGCTTGGAGAAGGTTTCTTCACCTCTGCGTCAAAAGCGAGGTATCCCCATCGGACACTCCAGATTCTCTGGTGGGGTTTGGTGTGGCTGAGGATGGGGGGCTTGGACCCACAATGGGTGGGAGCTGCTAGGGGCTTCCTGGGCTGTGCCCATCCCTGGGGGATTGACTCCGGATGGGCCTGGTGTGATTCCTCTGTGTCAGTCACCTCAGTGAGCCTGCATCAACTGGATGCCACCAGAGGGGAAAGAACAGGTTCGTGGCTGTTCAGTGGAAAAGGTGCTGCCTAAAACTTCTCCAGCTGATGGTGGACACGTGCCATGGATGCAGACCGAAGGGTGGGAGGTGTTACAGGCCACATGCAGGGATGGGGACATGTACTGCCACCCCCATGAACACATGGATGTCCCACCCTGTGTTTTGTGACAGTGGCACCTTAGGGGACAAAGCCCCATGGGCCACGCAAGGCCAGGACATCGCTGCTGCCGCGTCCCTCATGTGCCGGGCTGGGGTGGCCTGGTGGGGCTGTGCTGTGGCGTGGCCGCCAAGGCCATCCTCAGTGGCCGCTGTCCATAGTCTGCAGTGTCCCACACTGTTATCCCTGGTCCTGCTGTGGTGGCACTGCAGGGGCTCAGATGGGTGATACAGGTGGAGTGCGGTGGCCATGGGTGGCTGTCAGTGATCATGGAGCCTCATGGCCACTACAGTGGCCGTGGTGCCAGAGGTGCTGCCCACAAGCCCCCCCTCTCTGGCCCCCAGAGCACTGTCCCCGTCCTCCTCCTGTCCTTCTGTCATGCTGTCCATCCCCCTCCTGCCATCCATTCATCCCTCTTCTTCCTTCCATCTGCCTTTCCCCTCATCCGTTTCCTCTGTCCATTCTTCCTTGCATCCCTGCATCCCTCTCCTATGTCCATCCAGCCTTTCTTCCATCCCTTCCTCCTTTTTGTGTCTTTTCATCTGTCCATACTTCCTCCCTCCTGTCTGGTCTGTTCTTCCCTCCATCCCTTGGTCCCTCACTTTCCTGCTTCTTTTCAGCCTTTCCTTCTATCTTTGGGTCCTTTCTTCATTCTGTCCATCTTTCCATCCATCCAACATTCCTTCCTTCGGTTCTTAGAGCCGTCATTCCTTCTGTCTGTTGTTTCTTCTGTCTATCCTCTTGTCCGTCCTTCCTTCCATCTTGATCCCTCCTTCCTTCTGTCTTTCCTGTCTTTCTTGTCTCTTCTTCCTTACTTACTTCTATCTGTCCTTGTGTCCATCCTTCTTTCCCTCCCTCTTCCCATCCATTTTTCTTTCCTGCCCATCCATCCTTCCATTCGTCCCTCCCTTTCCATCATCCTTCTGTCCATCCCTTTCCTTCTCCTGTTTGTCATTCTCTCTGTCCTTCCATCCTTCATCCCGTTCGTACTTCCACCTGTCCTTATGTCTGTCCTTTCCTAGTTCCATGTTTCCCTTGGTTTCTCTCTTTCTTTCCATCTCTTTCCTAATCCTTCTGTTCTGTCCATCTGTTCTTTGTCCCTTTCCTACTTCCTTCCTCCTCTTCCCTCACTTCCTTCTCTCTGTTCGTCTGTCCGTTTCCTACTTCCTTCTTTCCCTCATTTCCTTTTGTCCGTCCATCCCTTCATCCCTCTCTTCCTCCAGTCTATCCTTCTATCCATCCCTACCTCCTCACCTCCATCTCTCTGCCTTCCAGCCTTCCCTCTGTCCATCCTTCCTCCTGTCCCTCCCTTCCCTCTGCTCTCTCCATCCTCCTGTCCATGCTTCATTTCCTCTGGGGCGCTGACCCCCACTTGATGGAGGAGGATGAACCACAGGGTGTCCCATCGTTCTTCCTCCACCCCACCCTCCTCCTCCTCTGTGATTCCAGCCCCCCATTCCTCACCTGGACACGAGGCGCCAGGGGTACCCCCTCACTCTGTTCCTCCCCCCCAGCTCTAGTCTGACCCACGCCCTCCATCCCGCCCCGACCCCACCATGGAGAATGAGCAGCTCCCAGCCCCGGCTCCCGCCAGCAGCGCCGGTGGCACGGCCCCAACGCCTGCCAGCACTGCAGCCACGCGCCCGCCCGGGCCCCAGATCTCCGTCTACAGCGGCATCCCCGACCGCCAGACCGTGCAGGTATGGGGCTGGGGGGCACTGCAGGGTTGGGGGGTGCCGGGGGGGTCGTGGCACAGCCCAGGGCCACGTTTCCCCCCCAAAGGTGATCCAGCAGGCGCTGCACCGGCAGCCCAACACGGCAGCGCAGTACCTGCAGCAGATGTACGCGGCACAGCAGCAGCACCTCATGCTGCAGACGGCCGCGCTCCAGCAGCAGCACCTCACCAGCGCCCAGCTCCAGAGCCTGGCCGCCGTCCAGCAGGTATGGGCACCCCGCGGGCACCGGGGGTTGCTCAGGCCTGGCGCACCCCTCACCTTCGGCTTTTCCCCAAGGCGAGCCTGGCAGCGAACCGGCAAAGTGGCTCCTCAGGGGGCAACGGCACCCAGCCAGCCCCGGCACAGCAGCCCACAGTGAGTCCCTCAGCCTCTCGGCACCCTCCCTGCCCGTGCCCACCTGTGCCAGCACCCCGACCTTCTCCCGATGCCCCGTTCCAGATCAACCTGGCGACGTCACCGGCGGCGGCGCAGCTGCTGAACCGGGCGCAGAGCGTGGGGCCCGGGGCATCGGGCATCGCTCAGCAGGCTGTGCTGCTGGGCAACACCGCCTCACCCGCCCTCACCGCCAGCCAGGCCCAGATGTACCTGCGGGCACAGATGGTAAGGGTGGGGCTGAGACATGGCACGCCTCAGCATCCTGGTGGGATGCCCATCATGCTGCTGGGGGTGCCCAGGACTCATGGAAGGCCCATCATTCCACTGTGGGGTGGCCTGGACCTGTGGGGTGCCCATGGTCCTGGTGTAGAGTGTATAGGATCCTCTAGGGTCCCTGACCCTTGAGAGTGCCCATTGCTCTGCTGTGGAATGCCAAGACCCATGGCATGCCTGGGACTCATAGGGTGCCCTCAGCCCTGCACCAGTGTGCCCAGGATCCATGGGATAGCCATCATCCCACTGTGGGGTCCCCAGGACCCATAAGGTGCCCACTGTCTCACTGTGGGTGCCCAAGACCCATAGGATGTCCATCATCCTGCTGTGGGATGCCTGGGAACCATGGAACATGCCCTGTCTTGTTGTGGGGTGCTTGGAACTCAAAGGGTGCTCATCATCCAGCTTCAGGTTGTCCAGGACTTGTGGAGTGCCCATGGCCTCACTGCAGAGAGCCTGAGACTTACTGTAGGGTGCCTGTGATCCCACAACAGAGTGACCAGGACCCAGGGGGTGCCTGTCATCCAGCCATGGGATGTCTGGGACTCTTAGGGCGCCTATTGTCTCACTGTGGGGTGCCCATGACTGTTAGGGTGCCCATCATCCTGTTGTAGCGGCCTGTGGCCCTGCTATAACTCTGTAGGGGTGCTCATTGCTCTGCGTGGTGTGCCCGGGACCCATGGGGAATCCATAGGGTGCCCATAGCCTATGGGGTGCTCCCCACCCTCCTGGGGGTCCAAGGACCCCACAGGGTGCCTGTGAGGGTGAGGTGTGTAGACTTCATGAAGTGCCTTCACCCTGCTGAGGGAACCCAGCCCCCATATAGGGTGACCCCCATCCCAGTGGGGGTGCCCAGATCCCACAGGTGCCCCACTGGGTGCCCAAGCAGGTGCTCTTTGCCTTTGGGGGGCGTTGGGACCCTATAGGGTGCCCTCCACCCCACTGGGCGTGCCTGTCCCTACCCTACATAGATAGAGAGATACCCATGTGCCACCCTGTAGGGACACAGAGGGGGGACACTCAGGATGTGTCCCCCCTGACATGGTGAGCCATGCACCCACTCTCCCTGTCCCCAGCTCATCTTCACACCTACGGGCCCCGTCAGCGCTGTCCGGCCCGAGAGCCCCGCGCCAGCCCCTCCACCGGCCCCGCCACCCGCCCCGCCACCCACCACACCTCAGGTGAGTCTCCCCACCCCTGCCAGCCCCCCAAAACCTGCCCTGGCACCCCTGACCCGCTGCCGTTGCAGGTGCACAGCCTGGCCCTGCGCCCTGCTGGCCCCCACCTCCCTGCCCTGGCCATGAAGCCCCCCGGGGGTGCCCCTCCCCGGGCCGGCCCCCCTCGGGGGCCCCCGCCCGACCCCCCCGCCGAGCACCTCAAAAAGACGGAGGGGCACGAGGGCCGTGCCCATGGCCTGGCCCGCGCCACCGCCCCCGCTGCTGCCCACCCGCTTGTCACCCCAGGTAAGTGGCTGCTCTGGGGCGGGGGACACCCCTGGGTGCTGGGGGAGTCATGGGCTGGTCACTCTGAAACCTGGTGGTGGCCCACACTGGTGTGTCCTGTACCTTGTCACCTGCCTGTATTTGGGACCTTGTGGGTCCATCCCCTCACTGGCAGGGCCCCTGCCTGGGAGGGTCTCAGCATGCATAGGATCCCGGGGTCCTATGGGGTGCAGGGGACTGGGGCCGTGAGGGTGTAAGCCAGGGGACTCCATGGAATGCTGGAGCCTGGGGTGCTGCACTGGCGTGGCTCCCAAAACTGGGGACCCCCACCCTGGGACAGCCTGAGGGCAGCTCCCCCCAGGAGCTGGCAAAGCTGGCTGTCCAAGGGCACCAGAGGGAACAGATCCAGAGTGAGCAGCAGCCTCCTGGAGGGGGATCCTGGGGGTGGCTCCCGTAGTGCTGGTGGTGAGGGGGGATCCCTGTCCCCATCGCTGTCCCCGCAGCCTATGCCCCGCTGCAGCCCCCCCAGTTCCTGCAGCAGCCGCCGAAGCCGATGCAGCCGCAGCCACCGCAGCAGCAGCAGCAGCAGCAGCAGCAGCAGTTCGTCATCCAGCAGCAGCAGCAGCAGCTGGGCCCCCGTGGGCAGCCCCCCTCGGGCCCCCCCACCGCCCCCCAGCTCCAGCCCCTGCCCCCCGCCAGCCCCGGCCCAGCTCCCCAGCCCAAAACAGGGGTCCCCCAGGGAGCGGGGGGTGAGGGCGGCCCCCCCAACGGGCACCCCGGCTGCCACGCTGCCCCCCGCAAGTTCCAGCACGCCTCGGCTGTCATCCTGCAGCTGCAGCCCGCCGGCCCCACGGTGAGGGGCCCCCAGACCTCCCCCCAAACCCTCATGGTGAGGGGCCCCCAAACATCCCCCAAAGCCTTCCTAAGCCTCCCCCACCAAACTCCCCCTGAACCCTCACGGTGAGAGGCCCCCAGACCTTCTCCCAAATTCTTCCAAACTCTCACAGTGACAGACCCCCAAACTTCCCCCAAACCCTCATGGTGAGGGGCCCCCAGGCTCTCACGGTGAGGGATCCCCAAGCCCCTTGGTGGGGGGAGCTCAGGGGAGGGAAGGAGGAATGGGGGCACTGGAGCGGGAATGGGGGATGTTGGGGAGTCAGATGTGTGCACACGCGCGTGGTGTGCAAGTGCACAATCCCTGCACGCGTGTGTGTGCGTGCGTGTTCCTGCCCTGCGCATGGGGACCCAGTCACGTCAGTCTGCAGGTGTGCACGCTCAGGCCATGCTGCACGTGTGTACCTGCTCCGTGCACGTGTGTGTATGTGCGTGTGTGTGTGTGTACCTGCTCCATGCACACCTGTGTGCACAGGTTTGCCCCATCCATGCACACTTCCGTGTCTCTGTGTACCTGGTCCTGTGACATGGGGAGCGTGTGGCAGATCCATGCGTGTCTGATCCACGCGCATGTGTACACGTGCATCGGATCCGCACACGTGTGTGCACAGCTTTGCCAGATGCATGCACATGCATGTATGCACATGTGCATGTGTGTCTGCTCCCTGCATGTGTGTGTGTCCTCGCTCCAGGTCCAYGCACGTGCATGTACACGTGTGCATCAGATCCACGTGTGTGCCTGGTCCGTGCACATGAGTGCAGACGTGTTTGCCTGACTCATGTGTGTGCGCACATGTGCTTGATCCACGTGTGTCTGCTCTGTGCATGTAACGCTCACACCAGACCCACGCATGTGTGTGTGGGGATGTGTACAGGCTCCATGCGCGTCTGTACAAATGTGCATGCCAGATCAGGTGTGGCTGGACACGTGTGCCCAACTGCAACACGCGTGTGTGCATGTGCATGCTCGCTCCAGGCACACCCGTGTGTGTGACCCATGCACGGGTGTGCACGCTCCAGCCATGCAGGCGCATGCCCCTGTGCCACCTGCACACGCACCTGCCTTGACCCCCACCCGTGCGTGTGCACATCTGATCCCCGCCCCTGTGTGTGCACACCTGACCCTGCCCCACGCGTGTCCCTGCCACCACAGCCCCCCCTCGGGGTCCCCGAGGGTGCCCGCCGGGACCCGCTGCCCGTGCAGAGGAGCGCCGAGAGCCCGCCTGCCGCCCCGCCGCAGCCCCCCGCCCTCTCGCCGCCCGCCGCCCCCCCGGGCCCCGACACCCCTGAGGGCGAGCGGCCCCCCACGCACGGTAAGCCCCCGCCCCACTCCCACAGGCACCCACTCATGGCGTGATGCAGCCCCACGCCCGTAACCCGCAGCAGGCAGACGTCGAGGCCGGGCTGTGCGCGGGGCCGGGCTGTGCGCGGGGGGGTCCCTCAGCCCACGCGTGTCCGCGGTGCCACCCACGGCTGGCACGGGGGGTGCGGGCTGGGTGCAGCGCCCGCCGCTGCCGGTAGGGGGAGCCCGGGCCCCTCGGCCTCACGCAGGGAGGGCGCCCGCGGGGCGGGGGCGTGGCCACGCCCCTCTCGGTAGACGCTGCCCTGGCGCGCGGGCGGGGGAGGCGGGGCCACATGTGGAGGCTCCGCCCCCAGCTGCGTGAAGSCCTGCAAAAGGGGCGGGGGCGGGGTCACGCGCCGAGCAGCCACGCCCCCGTGGGGCGAGACTCCGCCCCCGAGGGTGTGCGGGAGGCGGGGCCTTGTGGGGAGGGCGCGTCCGCGCACCGAGGCTCCGCCCTCCCGCGGCCCGGGCGCGCGCGGCGGCAGCGGCCGCCAATGGGCGCACGGGGGCGTGTCCGGGCCAGGCCTCGCCCCCGCCGCCGCCTTTGTCCCCGCTCGGCCCTGGCCCCGCTCCCGGCGCCGCTCCCGCCGCAGCCCCGGCCCGGCCCCCCTGCTATGGCCCTCCCGACCCGCTGAGCGCCCGGTGAGTGATCGCCGACCGCGGGGGCCCGGCCCGGCCCGGGGCGGCGGCGGCGGCGGCTCTGACCTCACTTCCGCATCCGCCCCCGGCCCCGGTCCGGCCCCGCGGCCCGGGCGAGGGAGGGGCGGGGGCAGCGGGAGCCGCCGCCGGACAAAGGTGATGGGGCTGCCGGGGCCTGCGCGGCCTGAGGGCCCCGCCGGGCCGGGGCGGCCTCGAGGGGAGAGGAGCCGGGGCGGGCTGGGCTGGGGCTATCGGGCCTCACTGGGCTGTGCTGTGGCTTTACTGGAGTGTACTGGGGTTTATCGGCATCTTACGGGCGTAGATCGAACCCTGCTGCGGCTTTATTGGGATGTACTGGGGCCTTACTGGGGTAGTTCGGGCCTTTCTTGGGTCGTACTGGGCTTTGCTGGGGGAGATAGCGACTTTCCGGGCTTGATCGAGCCTTGTTAGGGCCTTACTGGGGGCGGTCGGGGCTTTCCGGGGTAGATCGAGCCCTGTTGGGGCCGTACTGGGGCGGACGCGGCCTTACTGGTGCCGTACAGAGACGCACTGAGGCTCTCCTGGTCCTTCCTGGGGTCTCTTGGGAGTGTCCGGACCCCTCTGGTTATTTTGGGGGGCCCTTTAACCCCTTTCCCAGCCCCTCAGGGGCCGCTCGGGGCTCTCTGGGCGGCACTGGTGGCACTGGGAGCGGCAGCAGCTGCTCCCCGTTCCAGCTGTATGGAAATCGCGGCCCCGCGTCAGCGCGGCGTCAGCGCCCGCCCCTCACCCGCGCGTGTCCCCGCTGTCCCCAGAGCCCCCCGAGCGCCTCCATGCGCAGCCCCGCATTCCCGGGATGACCTCGGGCTCCGGCAGCGCTGCCGCCACCGTCGCCGGCGCCGCCCCCCACAATGGTGAGAACAAACCGCCCCAGGCCATCGTGAAACCCCAGATCCTCACGCACGTCATCGAGGGCTTCGTCATCCAGGAGGGCGCCGAGCCCTTCCCGGTAACGTATCCCGCTCTCCAGAGCCGGGGGTGGGCGCGGTGAGAGGGGGCTCGTGGATTTGGGGCGTTGGGAATGGGGCGCCCAGACGGGCTTGAACCCCCAAATCTTCCCCTGCTTCGTCATCCGGGAAAGGGCTGAGCTGTTCCCGGTAACATATCCCGCAATCTGTAGTTTTATCCCATGATTTGGGGGCTTGGGAAAAGGGTTTCTGGATTCGGGGGTCCAGAGGGGTAACCCCAAATCCTAGCCCACACCATCGAGCAGTTTCTCATCCAGGAAGGGCAGAATCATTCCTGGTAAGGTATCCCCCTGTTCCTACTCCGATCTTGGGGTTTTGGGTTTTGGGAAGGGTCTTTTGGATTTGGGGATCTGGAGGAGTAACCCCAAATCTTCCCCCATGTGACTGAGCACTTCATCGCCCAGAAAGGGGCAGAACTGTACCCAGTAATGTATCCCTCTATCTCTACCCATATTCCTGGGTTGGGGTGTTGAGAAGGTGCTTCTGGATTTTGGGGGATTGTATGTGGGGCACCCAGACCCTCATGAACCCCTAAATCCTCCCCCATGTTACTGAGCATTTTGTCATTCAGGAAGGGGCTGAGCTGCTCCTGGTAATGTATCCCCCTTTCCCTGTCCGCACTCCTGGGCTTGGGGAGCTGGGAAGGGGCATCCAGGTTTGAGGGGGTTGGGAAGAGTAACTCCAAATCCTCCCCCCACATCATCGAGGGCTCCATCAACCAGGAAAGGGCTGAGACAGTCCAGGTAACATTTCCCTTCATCCATACACTTATTCCTGGATTTGGGGGGTTGAGAATGGTGCAGCCACCATTCTGAACCCCAAATCCTCCCCCATGTCCTTGAGCACTTCATTATCCAGGAAGGGGCAGAACCATTCCCAGTAATGTATCCTTCTATCCCTACCCATATTCTTGGGTTTGGGATGTTGAGAGGGGACTTCTGGATTTGGGGAAGTTGGGAATGGGGCCCTCATGAACCCCAAATGGACACCCACGTTATTGAGCACTTTATCATTCAGGAAGGGGCTGAGCCCTTCCCAGTAACGTATCCCAACGTCCATACCCTTGTTCCTGGGTTTGGGAGGTTGGGAATGGGGCACCCACCATCATGAACCCCCAGATCCTCACCCATATCGTCGAGGACATCATCCAGGAAGGGGCAGAACCATTCCCAGTAATGTCTCTCTCTGCATCCTTATCCCTGAATTTGGGGGTTTGGGAATGGGGCACCCAGACAATCATGAACCCCCAAATCCTCACCCACATTATTGAGCACTTCCATCATCCTGCAAGGGGCAGAACAATTCTTGGTAATGTATCTCCCTCTTTCCTGGTAATTTGTCCCTCCCTGCTCCTGGATTTGAGGGGGTGGGAATGGGGTACTCCTCACCCAAACTGTTGAGCACTTGACCCAACCAGGGGCAGAACCATTCCTGGTACGTATCCCCTTCTCTTCATCCATATTGCTGGATTCAGGGGGTTGGGAATGGGGCACCCAGACAGTTGTTAGACCCCAAATCCTCACCCGCGTTACTGAGCGTTTCCATCATCCGGGAAGACGCAGAACTGTTCCCAGTAACGTATCTGTTRTCCTTCCTGGAGCTTAGGGATTGGGAAGGGGGCATCGGGATTTGGGGGGTTGAGAGTGGGTCACTCAGACAGTTATGAACCCCCAAACCCTTGCCCTTGTTATTGAGCACTTTGGTGTCTGGGAAGGGGCAGATTCATTCCTGGTAACATATCTTCCTCTCCCTATCCTTGCTCCTGGATTTGGGGGGGTCAGGAGTGGGTCACTCAAAGAATTGTTAGATCCCAAATCCTTGCTCAAATTTTCACCCAGGAAGGTGCAGAGCTGTACCTAGTGACACATCCCCCTCTCCTTACCCTCATCCCTGATGTGGGTGGTTGGGATGGTCCGTGCCAGCCCCGTGCCGCGGGCAGGGCTCCGTGTGGCGCAGGGCGCGGATGCAGCCGGGTGTGTTGCGCAGGTGGGCCGCTCCTCGCTGCTGGTGGGGGCCCTGCACAAGCAGTATGCGCAGGAGCTGCTGCCGGACAAGCTCCCGCCACAGGACAACACCACCACCACCGACTCGGACATGGAGGAGCCGTACCTGCAAGGTAGCGCCCGGGCCCCCGGCCCGCCCAGCCCCTGGGAGCCCCCTGGGATTTCCCCCGGAGCCCCSCGGCTGAGCTGGCTGGTTTCTCTCTCTGGGTGTCCCTCCACGCCCCCCAGAATCCAAAGAGGAGGGGAACCCTCCCAAGTTGAAGTGTGAGCTCTGCGGCCGCGTTGACTTCGCCTACAAGTTCAAGCGCTCCAAGCGCTTCTGCTCCATGGCCTGTGCCAAGAGGTAACCCCAAAATCCACCCAACAGAGGTAACCCTAAAACCCACCCACCCCCTCCTTGGTGGGGTACAGGTAACCACAAAACCCACTCAACAGAGTAGAGGTAACCCCAAAATCTACCCAGTCCCCTCCTCAGCAGGATAGAGGTGGCCCCAAAATCAACCCAGCAGGGTAGAGGCAACCCCAAAACCCACCTGACAGAGCAGATGTAACCCCAAAACTCATCTGGACCTTCTTCAGCGGAGTAGAGGTACCCCAAAACCTACTTGACAGAGTAGAGGTAACCCCAGAATCCATCAACAGGAGTAGAGGTAATCCCAGAAATGCACCTGTCAGGGTAAAGGTAACCCCCAAATCCACTCAGCATGGTTGGAGTAACCCCAAAAAATCCACCCAGCGATGGAGAGGTAACCCCAAAATCTACCTGCTAGGGTGGGAGTAACCCCAAAATCCACCCTCCCTGTCTTCAGTGGAGTAGATGTATCCCCAGAATCCCCCCCAGCGGGGCGGGGACCCCTCCGTGACCCGTGGCTCCATGGCAGGTACAATGTGGGCTGCACGAAGAGGGTGGGGTTGTTCCACCCCGATCGCAGCAAACTCCAGAAACCGGGGGGGCCCCCCCACGGGCGGCGCCGCAGCTGCAAAGGGACCCTGCCCCCCCTGAGCAAGGACAGCAAGAAACAGGTGAGAGGGGACAGGAGCTTGTCCCCAGCTGGGTGGGCCTTGGGGCTGGAATTTGTTCCAAATTTCAGGAATATGGGGTGGGCACCGAGCCTGGGGTTTGTCCACAGTTAGGGGGACAAGGGGTGGGTGCTGAGCCTGGGGTCTGTCCCTGAATTTCGGGGATATGGGATGGGCGCTGAGGCTGGGGTTTGTCCTTGAATTTTGGGGACATGGGGCGGGTGCTGAGGCCAGCGCTGCCCCCGCAGCCCCCGGGGTCTGTCCCAGCGGGGTCGGTGACGGCGTCGTTGCAGCTCAACCACAGCCAGGAGGACTCCAGCCGCTGCTCCGACAACTCCAGCTACGAGGAGCCGCTGTCGCCCATCTCCGCCAGCTCCTCCACGTCCCGGCGCCGGCAGGGAGAGCGGGAGCTGGAGCTGCGGGACATGGAGCTGCCGGACGTGCACGGCCGCGACCTGCCTGGCCTCGGCCACCGCTTCCTGCCCAGCGAGCCCAGCAAGTGGAACGTGGAGGACGTTTACGAGTTCATCCGCTCGCTGCCGGGTGAGGAATGTCCTGGGGCGGACAGGGAGGGATCTACCCATGGATACCCAGAAATGTGGTTTTGGGGAGATTTATGTCCCTCAGGACACATTCGAGGAGGGATTTACTCAAGGATAACCCCAGAAATGTGGTTTTGGGGTGAGATTTATTCACAGAGACCCCCCCAAAATATATTTTTGAGTAGGATTTACACACAGATAACCCCATAAATTTTTTTTTGGGGGATGATTTACTCACGGATAACCCCATATATATTGGGGGGGAGATAGATTCTACTCATAAATCCATTCATATTTTGGGGGGCGGAAGGGGATTTATGCACAGAGAAGCCCCTAACTATTTTTGGGGGCTCTGAGAGGGTTTGCTGATGCTGCCCCTCCCCACAGGCTGCCAGGAGATCGCGGAGGAGTTCCGGGCGCAGGAGATCGACGGGCAGGCGCTGCTGTTGCTCAAGGAGGATCATCTCATGAGCACCATGAACATCAAGCTGGGCCCCGCGCTCAAGATCTACGCCCGCATCAACATGCTCAAGGACTCCTGAGGAGGGGGCCGCAGGACCCCCACCCCCCCCGCGGGACCCCTGACCCTCCCGGGATCCTCGCAGGACTCCCGGCCGCGGGGAGGGGGCAAGGGGGGGAGACACTTGTGAGCACACCCYGCCCCCCCGCCCCCCTGGGGGGTGTAAATAGCCCGTAGCTCTAGAGCCCCTCCAATTCAGGGGGTCACCCCCCCCTTCTCCAGCAGGGAGGGGGGTCCCCACGTGTCCCCCCATGTCCCCCCCAGTCAGCAGGGCCAAGCAGGATGGTTGCCTTAACGTGTGCTCCCTCCCCCAGCTGGGATTGGGGCCCCGGGGGGGGCTCAGACTCCCCCCCAAAGGGGGTCAGGGAGAGGTGGGGGGYGCGGAGGAGGCGTCACCCCCCGTTCACACACACCCCCACACACTGGGCTGTTCTGGGGGCACCTTAGCAGAGGACGTTGGCGGAGGGCCCCCCCCAGGCAGGTAAGGACCCCCCCACTCCCCCCTCGGCCAGCAGGTCTTTTTAAGAAAAAAAAAAGAAAATTTGAAAAAAACACATGGCCCCACCCCCCCTTTTCCTGTTTTTTGTTTTTGTTTTTAATAAACACTGAAAAAAAACCCTGGGACCCTCCCAGTTTTCTTTGCTTCCCACCCCCAAATTTCTTCTCATGTAAACTGAGGCAGCAACTCAGGGATGTCCCCAAGTGCTACCGTGGGTGGTGGGACCTCCTGTGGGCAATGGGGACAGGGTTGGTGTTGTGTTCCCTGCTGCCCCCCCGAGTGGGRGGGTGGCATGATGTCCCCCTCCCAGGGGCCTGTGGTGACACCTCCAGGTGACCCCCAAGTTCCAGTGCTTAGGGCAACACAGGGTCCCAAAGTAGGGGAGGTGGGGAGGGGGACAGGAGGGGATATGGTGGCATGTCCCTGGAGATGCCAGGCCTGGTGAGGGGTCCCTGAGTGTGGCACCTGTACTGAGGTGTCCCCAGAGCTGGTGGCTGTGGTGGTGACATGGCCATGGTGCAGTGTCCCCAAGCACTGATGGCTGTAGTGGTGTGTCCCAAAAGCTGATAACCACAATGCTGACGTCTCCCCAGAGCTGGTGGCCACAGTGGTGACATACCCTTGGAGCTGATGGCTGTGGAGATGGTACCCACTGTGCCATGGCCCTGAGGCCGGTGGCTACAGTGTGGTGACCCCAGAGCTGTGGCCACGATGAGCTGTCCCTGGAGGTGGTGACAGGTTCCTGGAGGGGCCCCAGGGTGGTGGCCACAGTGGGCTCTCCCTGGGGTTGGTGGCCACACTGAGGTCTCACCAGAATTCATGGCCATGAAGTGTCCCAGGCCACGGTGAGATGTCCCCAGCAGTGGTGGCCACAGTGGGCTGTCCCCAGAGCTGGTGTCCCCAGCAGTGGGTCGCTCACACCCCCCACCAGGACCAGGAGCCACCACCTTCATCCTGCGACACCGGTGACCGGGCACTGCCACCCCCTCCCTGGAGAAACTCTGGGGACAACCCCCCTGCTGGGGACGGCCCACGGCCTCACCCTCCCCTCCCGCAGCCCCACAGGGACCAGGCCCCCACCTGTGTCCCCAGACATCCCCACAGCGGAGTCACCTCCCCCCATCTCTCCCCTCCCCCCCAAACACAACCCCCCCAGTTTCATTAATTCCTGTTTTGGTCTTTTTTTGTTCTCTTTTATTCTCTTTTTTTGGAAAGGGGCTGGGCTGGGGGGGTTTCACTCCTTTTCCACACTTTGAGGCCGTGGCCCCCCCGGCTTCTCCAGGAACCACAATGCAGGACGGGGGGGGGTGGCGACAACAGGGAGGGAGGCAACTTTTTGTCCATTTTCTCCTCTTTTCTCTTTTTTTTTTCCTTTTTTTCCCCTTTTTTAATAAGGTACCAACTAGTTCTAGGGAGGCCTGGCCTGGCTGGGCAGCGAGGAAAATAAAAAAGCCCCAAAACTTGGGGGAAGGGGGAGAAAAAAGGGGGGGCTAAGTGTATAAGAGGCGTATTTACACAGTATTAACATGCTGACAAAAAAGGTTACAATATTGATATCGTACAACATCGAGGGGGGAAATAATGGGGGGTAAAAAAATAAGGGGATGGGGGGGTAAAAATAATAGGGGGGGTAAAAAATAACAGGGGGGATTAAAAATTAATAAAAGGTAAATAAAACACCCTGAAAAAAAAACAACAAAAAACCCCAAAGAAACGCTGAGTTAAGGCTTAAAAAGTGAATAAAAAATAACACAGTTAATATCCAAAATGAACCAAAAAGTACAGAATATAGATGAGTTTGGGGGGAGTGCCCCCCCGGCTCTATACACGGGTTATGTACAGGCAGGCACAAGGCAAAGCAGGGGGACCCCCGAACCCCCCAAAACTGGGGCTGCGGAATGGGGGGTCCGGCCCCGGGGGGACGCGGCTCTGCCCGCAGCTTCGCCCCTGAAAGGGACCCCAAAAGAACACAAAAAAACCCCAAAATGGTTAAAAATCAACCCCAAATGGAGGTGCTTGGGCCCAGAGTCTGTGGGGGGGGGTGGTGGGATTTCCCCCTTCCCCCAGCTGCGTTTTGCTCCATCCACGGTTCGTTTTTGGGGTGAATTTCTGGTTTTTAGCAGCACCAAGTTCTTGGCCAATAAATATATATATATATATTTGTATCCAAAAATGGGGGGGCGGGGCCCGGCAGGGGGGGACGCCCCCACCCCTCCTACCCCCCCCCAAAGAAACCAAACCGCAGAGATTCAAAGTGCTCTGAAACCGTCTTTGGATGTCACCAAACCTGCGGGAGCCGGGCAGGAGCACGGCCCGGGCACGGCCCGCGGCGCTGGGGGTAACGTCCTCCTCCTCCTCCTCGTGCTGGGGGGGTCCTGTCCCCCTCCCTGCTTAGATGAGGGAGATCCGTACGGGAATGCCGGGCGACTCCGTCCGCTGCGGCGAGTGCTGGCTGACCAGGTGCTCCACCACCGTGTGTTTGGACATGTGCTTCATCAGATAGGTCTCCTGTGGGGGGGCACAGGGGTGAGCAGGGGGCCGGGGAGGCTGGGGGCAGGTTTGGGGGCATCTCCAGTGCTCACCGAGGTGTAGGCACGGCCGCACATGCTGCAGCAATAGGCCTTGGCGTGCTTGATGGCGTGTGCAGACAGGTGGATCTGCAGCGAGGCCGAGTCCGTGTATGCCCGGTAGCAGTTGGGGCACTTGTAGGGCTTGTCCTTGTTGTGCTGGCGCTGGTGGGACTGGGGGGACACAGGGCGTCAGGGGGGGACTATGGGGACCCTGTGCCCCCCGCCCCGGGTCCCCCCACACTGACCTGGAGGTTGGAGAGCTGGGTGAAGGCCTTCTCGCAGCCGGGGTGCGGGCACTTGTAGGGTCTGTCGCCGGTGTGGATTCTGGGGACACACACGTTGGGTCATTGTCACCTCCCTCCCACCACCAGGGACAGGGCTGGTCCCACCCACGAGGTCACACTGGAGTGGGGGGTCACAGTAGGCACAGCAACATCAGTGCCCCAGGAGGTGACAGGGGAGAAGGTGGAGACATRGGGCTGAGAGAGAGGGGTTGGGAGAGGATGGAAGTGCTGGAAACTGTGAAGGTGGTTGGGATGATGAGTGTGGAGGAGATGGACTGGCCTGCATGGACAGATGACCATGGTGGGGTCACTGAAGGTGTTGGGTGCATGGAGGCATGGTGGGGATGAAGAAAGTGGTGGGAACAAGCACAGTGGAGAGAGCTGAGCATGGTGGGGGCAATAAAGGTGACGGAGATGGTGAATGTGGTCAGAAAGAAGGTGGTGGAGACAATGGAGGTACTGGAGACTATGAAGGTAGTGGAGATGATGAGCACAGTGGGGACAATGAAGGCTGTGGAATCAGATTGGCACGGTGGGGATGATGAAGGTGGTGGAGATGATGAGCATGGTGGAGCCCATGGAAGTGCTGAAAATGATGAGTGTGGTGGGGATGGACGATGTGGTGGGGATGATAAAGGCAATGGGGACAGCCAGCATGGGGGGGAAAGGATGAGCATGGTGGGAGTGATGAGTGTGGTGGAGCCTGTGAAGGTGCTGGAGATGATGGGGGATGATGATGAAGGGGATGAAGATGGCAGCAGGGCCAACAAGCAGAGCAGGGCCGTAAAGGATGTCAGGAGAGACGGTGGGTGTGGGGTGCCTGCCTACCCCCCTCCCTGGCCAGCGGGAACAAGTGTCCCCAGCCCCTCGGCAGGGCCCTCACCGGGTGTGCTGCTGGAGGTGGGACAGCTGGCGGAAGGACTTCTCGCAGTAGGAGCAGTGGTAGGGTTTGACGCCCAGGTGGATGCGCAGGTGCTGGGCCAGGTAGGAGGCGTTGGCAAAGGACTTGGAGCAGTGGGGGCACTTGTGGGGCTTGGCCTCTGTGTGCGACTTGGAGTGGATCTGCATCTCCGACTTGGTGAAGAACGTCAAGGGGCAGACCTTACACCTGGAGGGTGTGGGGGAGAACCCCGCAGGGACCGGGCTGGGGTGGGGGGGGCTCCCCGCCATCGCCCCGGCCCCCACAGCGGGCGGGGGTGTGCCTACCTGTACGTCTTCCCCTCTTTGGCCGTCTCTCCTGAGGCCAGGATGGGGTAGGGCACCACCAGCACCGGCGGCCCCGAAGGATTTTCCGCCTTGATCTTTTTGCGGCCCCGCTCAGCCTTGGGCGCTCCCAGCAAGCCGTGGCCCTGGATTGTCTTGATGGAGTCGAGGAGAGGGGGGCTGGTGATTCCTGAGATTAGGGTGGGTGAGGAGGCGATGAGGCGGCTCTGGCTGGTGGAGGTGGGGGTCGAGGGGGTGGTGGTCCCCGTTCCTGGGCTGGACTCTGAGGTGCTGACGGCCGGTGCGCGGGACGCCAGCCCCAACCCTAGCAGGCAGCGTGACAGAGTGTTAGTTCTGAGGGGACCCACATCCCCCTCTGCCCCCAGACTGGCGGGACCAGCAGTGGTACCTGTGGCAGTCCCTGTCACGGTACCTGTGACGGTGCTGGTGGCCGGCCGGGCGTGCAGGGCCACGTCGGGCTGGGGCACGGCCTGGGGGTGCAGCCCCGGCACCTGCTGCAGCTTTGGCAGGGACATGATGGACTGGCTGCTCTCAGCGGGCGAGGGGGGCACCAGGAGCGGCTGCTGGGAGGCCACCGAGGTGGGGGGCAGGTGCGGGGGGCGGATCTTCTCCGCCATCAACTGCTCCTTGATTTTGTTGATCAGGACCAGGTTGTCCAGCTGAGGGGAGAGAAGGCAGAGAGGTGGGTGAGGGCAGAGCAACCAGGACCCTCGGGATCCCCAGCCTCCCCCTTGGTGTTCTCCACATCCATTCATCCTCCCTCCTCCCAAAATCCCAGTGCAGGGGTCCTACCTGGCTGGGCATGGTGGGGGGAGGCGGCCAGAAGTAGGGGTTGTTGAAGCGAGGCTCCGCCATCCTGGGGAGAGAGGGGGTGGTTATGGAGCATCACTGGCCACCACACGGCCCCCCTGCCCTTCCACCTCAAACCCCCAAAACCAACCATCATCTCCCCAAAAAGCAAGACCCAGACTCTGAGCAAAGGCAGGGAGCAGGCGGGGGGGGCAGGGCTAGGGAACCCCCCAAGCATCTTCCCAGATGAAAACTCCTGTAGGATTAGGGGGACACCAAGCACCTGCCTGTCTCCAAGACCACAAAACACTGGTGAGTGCGCTAGAACACAATTTGGAAAAGGAGGAAGCTGAAATTTGGGGAAAACCCCCAAATCTCCCAAGTTCTGGAAGTATTTCTCCCATCCAGGAGGGATTAGAGGTGGATGGGACGCTGCCATGGGAGAGGGCAAGCACAGCAGCACACTGAACCCAACCCCRAGCCCAGCTGAATCCCCCCCAAAATACGCCTCCAAAGCCAAGTGAAGTGCCTGTGACACCCAGGAGCAGCTCAGCAGGAACACCCGGAACCAGCAGGGCCGGGAGATTTATGGAGACGCGTAAAGGCATTGGAGAAATTAATTCTAAATCCATCTTTGGGTAATGGGAAACAGCTGGAAGGGGGCAGCAAGAGGATGATCCCAGCAGAACGGCCCAGCATGACCAGGCCCTGCAAATCCCATTACAGGGGCACGAGGGTAAGCATCTATGGGACCCCGATGGGATGTATGGGAGGGGGCCCCCAGGAGTTCTGGCTCCAAAATAAACCAGGCCATGGTCAGGATTCCAGGAGAAACTACAGCAATGCCTCCAGCAAAGTGCATCCCCAAAAGCTTTGGGGGGTGGCAGGATTAGGAGGCGATGAGCCTTCCTTCTCTGCCTCCTCCTCCTCACACTTGCTGCCCTAGGTTTCAAACACACCCTGAGCTCCCCAGAGGCAGGTGGGCAGCACCCAGAGAAAGGGGATCCTGGTCCCACCAGATTGTAGCATCCCGACAGCTACCCCAGCCTGAAGAAGCTGTGGGATGGACCATCCCCATTCTGGGGAGGAAGGAACCACCTGCCCCTTGTGCTACGGAGCAGCCTGGCACAGGACAAGGTGTGTTCCAGGGTATCGAGGAATGGGAGCAATTTCCCATGGCAGACCTCAAACGCCACAGCCTGTCCAGGACACCACYCAGACATCGGCTTTGGGAATTCCCAGACTTGAACCACTCCAGGTCACCTCCCGGCTGCTCAAGCACAGAATTTTAGGGTTTTGAAGTGAGAGCAGGGCCAGATCCCAGTGGCATGGGCAGAGGCAAAGTCCCACTGCGTGCCACAGAACAGGAATTCACTGGGGATGTTAAATGCACCTTCCCATGCACAGACGCAGCCGCTGCCAGCTATTCTGTGTAATTATGTATGTACCCACAGGCCGCCCACGGCGTGCATTTACCCACTGGCTATGTGTGTGTGTGTGTGTGTGTATATATACACACACGTATATAAGATCCCTCGGGATGATGGGCACAGGATGAGGGACGCCAGTGCCAACATGAGGGGCTGGACACTGGGAACTGAGGACAAAAGCAGAGCTGGCAGCAGGGAGCCCCCTGTGATGGAGCCAGGCAGGGAGAAGGAGCTCAGGCAGGAGGGCTCTGAGCCCCCTCGGCATGACCAAGCACCCCGGCCCCGGATCCCCCACCCCGGAGCAGCCGTGGGAAAACAGGAAACCGGAGCTATGATTAGAAAAGGGTTTTTTGGAGCTGCTCCCCCATCTCAGCAGGTGCCCTGTGACCTCTGTCCTTCCCATCCGTCCATCTGTCCATCCTTCTCCCTGTCCCGATAGCGCGCCGGGCTCCAACGGAGCCAGCAGCAGCACCCAGACGGATCAAACCACCGCCGCAGCCCCCGAACCATCACCGGGACGCAGCGCCAACCCCTACACCAGTCCCAGGATCCTTCCTGCAAAGCTGGAAGGGGATGGAAAGGCACAAAGCATATTTTGRGGAGAAAAGCATAAATATCACGTGTTTCCCCACCCCCACCCAAGGAGGGCTTACTAAAGAAATGAGAAATTATTTGTAAAACCACCACACTCAGAGCTGGATGAACAAGAGAGAAGAAATGGTCGGCGTTGCCAAAATAATTATAAAAATCCCTGTTCCTGTCCCGATTTAATGTTACAAATTGTGCAGTATTTCGTCGGGAGTGGCGTCCCCTTCTCTGGGGCTAGGGAATGGAGTGGGAGGGGGAAGAAAGCAGATGGAAAAAAAAATATATATATAAAAACTCCCTTTTTCTCTATTCTCAGCTAACTATGAAAAATGGAAGCTGACATGCAGCAAAGGTGGAAAAAAAAGGAAATCCATTAAAATGGAAATTATGAAGGATAGAGAACGCTGCGGCGCGTCTCCCCCCAGCTCTGCAGGGCACAGGGGGGTGGTAGGGCTCTCTGTGCCCCCCCCAGTTTTTGGCTGGGCAGGGGAAACTCCCCTTGGGTAACATCTCCAGTGGCRTGGGGTCCTGTGGTCCAAACCATGGTGGGAAGAGACCCTGACATCCTCTGCAGGCACCAGATTCGGGTGCCAAGGGGTGCCGAAGGTTATCCCCAGGGACAAGGTGGGTGCCCAAGCATGGAGGAGACCCAAGCAGCCCAGCCAGAGGAGAGGGACGTAGGAAGAGCAAGCAGGAAGATGCACAGAGCCCCAAAGCCATGGGCTGAACCCCAAATTCCCCAGAACAGCGCAGTACCCGGTATCACCGCTCAACCGGGCCAAAGGGRGAAGCAGCAGCACCCTAAAAAGAGACCAAAAACCTCCTCGCCTCCGCACCCACAGGGAGGGARGAGCGGGAGAAGCCGGCAAGCCAGGGCTGGGGGTGGCGAGGGGAGAGCGGGGGCGGCGGCAGCGAGGGGGCGGCGGTGCCGGGGCCAAGGGGTCGGCGGTGGTTGGTACTCACAGGGTGGCCTCTGGAGCCAGGTGGGCGCAGCTGCCTGGGGAGACGTGTCGCTGAGGCTCCAGATTGATGGGAGGTAGATGATGGCACGGGTGGGCACGAGCTCACTAGAGCCTTCCAACTTCCTACCCAACTGCCGCTAAGTCAAGCTACAGTTCTCTAGGGAACGCCTCTACCTTGGCAGCCCTCTCTGTCTCGCCTTCGCTGAAATAAAAAGAAACAAGAGATTTCTTTTCACGGCACCGCCGAGAGAAAAGGGGCAGCTCCCAGGGACCGGTGAGCGACCACCGACCTGGTACAGCCGGAAAGAGGGGGGTCTGGGAGGCGAGGGGAGGGATTTGGGGTGACCAGAGCAGCACTTGGTGGCTAAACGTGTCCTCGACCAAGCGAGACACCAAGTTTGGCRTCCCCAAGTATCCCAGCAAGAGCATCAGGGCAGAGCTCCCACCCCCCCCCCGTGCCAAGAGGCGAGCGTAGGAAAGCCGGCGGCGGCCAGAGACGGCGCGGTGGGCAAGAACCAAGTGCGGGGATGGATGTTCCCTGCACCTTCCCCCACCCAAATCCCAGCACGTCCTTCCCGACACAGGCCAGACCAGGGATGGTGATGCTGGCCTGGGCATGTCCCTGGGCCAGGGAACCCAGCTCTGCCTTGCACCATGCCTCAGTTTCTCCCCCAAAACACAAGGCCACGGCCCCTGTTCCCTCTTAAGAACAGGTTTCCCTGGGGTTCACCTGGAGCAGGAGGAGTTTTGGAGGGAAAGCAAGTGCCCATCCACAAAACCTGTGTCTTGAAGCCACGAGGGTGGGAACTGGCATCTAGCACCACCCTGGGGGAACGCGCATCCCTCCCTGCCCAGACTGTCCTCATCCGGGCAGGATTCACCCCAAGGCGGAGGGGGCAGAAGGTAGGCATGGCTGGGAAGCAGGAACGCCAGGCGAGCCCCCTGTGGCTCGGGGAGGGGGTGGCCTGCACGCCACAAGAATTCACCCAAGATGGAACCAATTAAACCCCCGGCTTCCGCCCCCCAAAGGGCCCTGGGCTGGGGCTTCTCCTGCATTTCCAACAAAACCAACCCAAAATGAGCCCCCAGCCTGGACGGAGGGTCCCTGTGCAGGAAAAGGGGTGCGCAGGGCAGGGTGAGGAGCCAAGCACCAGTAGCAAGCAGGAGGGGAGGCAAAGCCACGCTGGAGACACCTGCTCGGGGGTGAAGGGGGGACCAGGGTGGCAACGCTCCCAAAAGATGGGGGCCAAGGCAGCATGACCCCAAATCCGCAGTTTGGGTCCTGCGACCCAGCAGAGGGGACACGGGGACAGCCCGCAGGGAGACCCAGAGCCCACGGGGTGACGCACCAGACGCAGGGCACACATGCCCCACAAAACATGCCACTCCYCGGCCTGGGGGGGTCCTGCTCCCCCAGACCCTAAACACACCCACCCCCCAAAAGAGACCAGCCAGGCACCCTGCAAGGCAAAGGCAGCACCGCAAACCAGCCTGGGGGCAAATGCCCACCCCCAGCAGCACAGGGGGGTCACCCATGGGTGACAGCACGCAGGGAAACCGAGGCAAGGGCAGGGGATCGCCCTGAGAAGGGAGCGAGCGCACCGGATCCAACATGCACTTGTCGTGACATCGTGCCCAATGACCGAAAATCCACATTTTTAAGGGAACAAGCAGAAGGTGGGGGGGGGGGTTGAGGGTGAACATTATTATTTTATGCATATTAAAGCACATTTCTTAAAAGGGAAATATCAAGGGGTCACACATACGCCGGGAGCAGGGTCCCCTCCCGGCAGAGGGGGCAGGCAGGGAGTCCCTCACGCCCCCCAAATACCCCAAAAAAACACCATGCCCCCGCTTATATATAAATATCTATATCTGCACATAATACCTGGATTCTGGTGTGCATCTATACATTATTTTTATCAGCACACACATAATTACATGCATGCACATCATTAAGTTAGACACTATTTTAAGATGCAAATGCATAAAAGCAGAGATTTTTTTTTTTCCCCTGTGATCCCCTCAATCCAGCCATCATGCCCACCTCTGCGAGTACTGGCGTTGCTTCCCCTTATCCGCGTCCATCTCCAGCTCTAGCTGAGACCGGGTGCTGCACGTGGGGCGTTTTTCTACGGGGGGACAAGGAGGAGGACAACTTCACACACCCCGAACCCCCCGCCAGCCCCCGGCGCGCGAGATCCCACAGCGGAGGAACAAAAGCGAAGCGGCTCCGACCTACCCGACCCGTGGGAACGTGGGGTTTTGCCTGAAAATAGAGAGAAAACAACAAAAAAAAACAAAAAAAAGGAAAATAAAAAAAAAAATAAAAAAATAAAAAAAAGTGGGTTTTTTTTTTATAGCCCCGCTCACCCCCAAGCTGTTGGGAAAGCTGAGGGATGGGGAGCTGGCTGGAAAATTGGGGGTGAAATCCATCCCCTCGCCCTGGACCCTCCGCCTCTCGGCAAATCGCACGCCGTGAGGGACTTAAAAAACTTTTTTACCTCTCTGCTAAAATATCACTTTATAATCTCAAAGGCCTCGGGCTCAAAGCCGCTTTCACCCGCTCCATCCTCCCCGGGTTAAAAAACCCGGCTGCTATCCGAAGGACCGCAGGCTTGGGGGGAAAAAATAACCCAACAAGGAGCATCCTCCAACCTTGAAGGAAGAAAAAGAAATCAAAATCATCAAAATTCATCATTCCTGGGTTCAAATCCATCGCTGTGGCCACGCCGGCTCTAAGCTCCCCCCCCAGGCCCCCCGACGTGGCCGGGAGATTATGGATGTATAAATAGTATATGGCTAAATATATGTTGGAGAGGGACAGACAGACCTCTGGGACACGGCCACGGAAATTTGGGTCCCTCGCTAAAGCTGCCGCATTCCTGCCAAAAACGCCATGAAAAAAATATCTCCCCCCTCCATTAGACCTTCCAGCCAGCGAGACCACTTTTCTAGACAAAACCAGTTAATGCAGAAAACAGCGAGGAAAAGGAGGAAAAGAGGAAGGAGAAAAGGAATTAAAATGGTGAAAATTATAATAATGGTGATTATGATGATGGTAATGATAATATTCAGCCCCTGCGCTGCTTCTGCCACCCCCTGTAAGCAAAAAAAAAGTCAGAAAAAAACCATGAATGCATAAAAAAAAGCAACCCCCCCCCAAACATGCAACATCCACAAAAATAGGTACGTTCGGCTGCAATTAACTTTTCCATTAGACCATCCAGAAAGAGAGAAAAAGGGAAAATCCTGGTAAATGGGTATTTTCCTCGATGTCCCCCCCCCTTTTCCCCCCTTTTTTCTCCCTCTTTTCCTTCTTCTTCCTGCTTGGAGGGGGGGGTGGAGGAATAATGATGATAATAATGAAAAAAAGAGGTGGAAAAAGGCGAAGTTTGGTTAAGTGAAGTTGAAATCCTCAACCTGGGAGGGGATTTGCGGGGGGGGGGGAGGTTTGCCAGACAAAAAGGCCGGGGGATGGGGATGGAAGGGGGGGGKTCGGGGAAGGGGGGGTGGCCCGGCTGGGTGCTCCCCCCACCCCCCCTTCATCCGCCGCCTCTCCCACATTCTCAGACGTTTTTATTAAAATTCGCAGACAAAAGGCAAACAAAAATGGCAGCCCCGGCTTATTTTTAAAACGCTAGGACGGGGACGCCATGTTCTGCAGGGCTGAGGGGAGGGGGAAGGGGGGGTGAGGGGGGAAAAAAGGAGGGAAAWTTTTTTTTAAAATTGATTTAGATGAAAAATGAATAAAAAGCAGCGCGAGGGGTGGGGGGAGAGCGTGTGAAGGCCCCCCCTTCCCCGCTCGCCCCCGGGGTGAGGGGGGTTTCGGGGGGTTTTGAGGTGTTTTGGAGAGGGGAAGGGGGGGTGGAAAGGGAGGGATGAGGGATATAAAAAAAAAATAAAGCGAGGGGGGGAAGGTAAAAAAAAAAAAAGACACTTCCTATACCGACAGCCATGGTGCCCCGCCGTCCCGCCGGCTCCGCCGCACGGAGGAAGATGGAGCCCCGCGCCGCCCCCCCGCCGCCGCCCCCGCCCCCGGCCCGCCCGGCCCCGCCGCCGCCACCGCCCGCCCAGGGACGGGCTGCGCTGGGGCACCCCGGCCCGAAGGGGCTCCCCGGCGCCCGCAGCCCCCCGAAACCGCCGCAGCCCCAGGAGAGCGCCCCAAAGCTCCGCAGCCCCCGGTTCCCTCAGCCCCGGGAGGGCTCCCCGGTGTCCGCAGCCCCGCAAGCCCTCTTGGCTCTCCAGACCCCGTCAGGCCCCCAAGCCCCCTCAGCTCCCCGTTTCCCGCAGCCCCGTCAGGGCTCCCCAGACCTCCGCAGCTCCCGGTTCCCTCAGCCCCGGGAGGCCTCCCCACTGTCCGCAGCCTCTCAAGCCCCCTTGGTCCCCCAAACTTCCTCAGTGTTCTCAGCCTCCCAAACCTCCCCAGCATCTGGTTCCCTCAGGCTCGGGAGGGCTCCTCAGTGTCCACAGCCCCCCCCACCTCCTCAGCCTCATCAGGGCTCCCCGGTTCCCTCCGCCTCCAAAACCTCCTCAGCCCGCCGGTCCTCTCGGCCCCGGCAGGGCTCCCCAAACCTCCTTACCCCCCAAACCTCCTCAGCCCTGTCAGGGCTCCCTGGTTCCCTCAGGCCCCCAAATCTCCTCAGCCCCTCTGGTTCCCTGAGCTGCCACAGGTCTCCTCACCCCGCAGATCCCCTCGGTTCTCAGCCTGCCCCACTCCCTCAGTATCACCAGCCCGCACAAATTTTCGCAGTACCCTYAAATCTCCTCAGCCCACTCAAATCTCAGCCCACTTAGTTCACCTCAGTACCCCCAAAATCTCCACAGAGACCCATTTCCCCTCCACTCCCCAGTTCTTCTCAGCCCACACAAAGTTCCTCAAAGCCCTGGATCCCCTCAGTTCTCTGACCCTGCCAAGTCTCAGATGCCTCAAACCTCAGTCCCCCAGTTCCCTCACTGCCTCCAGGACTTCTCAGTGTCCTCACTTCTCCAAATCTCCTCAGCCCCCCAGGTCCCCTCAGTTCCCCCCCCCCAGTTCCCCTCAGCCCCTTTGTGAGGCTCCACAGCCCCCTCAGGGACACCCCCAGTCCTCCCTGTACCTCTTCACCCCCCTGAGGATCCCCCCATTTCCTAGAGGGTCTCCAGCCCCTCTCAGGGCCTCCCCCGATCTTGGAGTCCCCCCAGCTCCTCTATGGGTCTCTTGCAGACCCCGAAATCCACAGACACCRCCCACAGGGGAAGGAAAAGTGGGGGCAAATCCCACCCATTCCCGTCCTCCTTCTCCTAGGTTCAGGGGAATGACCCCTGGAGCTTCCGAGTTTCCACTTTAAAAATTGCTTTTAAAAACCCCCACAAAATTAGGGATCTTTTTCAGGTTTTCCCAAAATGTTCTGTCACAGAGGAGGATGGAGAGGAGAGGGATGTCCTGAAAGGAAATGGCGCCTCCAAGAGAGATGGGAAACGGGAAGGGATATGGGATGGGATGGGATGGGATGGGCACCTAAGAGGTCTCCACCACAGAGTGGACATCACTCTGCAGCTACCCGGGGTGTCGGAAGCCCCTGGAACAGGTCCTGGCCACGGCAACGGAGCTGGGACAGAGGCACCGTCCCCTGTGGGACCTCTGGGCCTGTCCCTGGCCCTCCCCACATTCCCACTGCTCTGTCAGCCCTCCAGCTGGGATCCCCCATTGCCCAGCACTTCCCCATCCTGGAAGGTCCCCAGATCCATTAATTATCCATGACTCAACCAAGAACCTGAGCCAGCAGTTCCAAAACTCCCTTTTTATCTGATTTTTGGATGTTGACACCCAGAAGTTGCCACCCAGCATCAGCATCACCCCAAAATGGGACACTGGGAGAGCCTGGATCCCCCCGGAGCTTTCCTGATGTCCGAGTTCCCCCTGGCTGGGTTAATTTCCATCAGGGCTTTCACTTCTGCTGTGGGATTTTTTTCCCCGTGATTAAGAAACCGGTGGTTTTAAACCTCAGCACCAATTTAGGCATTTTCTGATTTTTTGTGGGGGGAGTGGAGCTATCCAATCCCAAATCTGCATTGGGAGGAGACAGTGTGGGYCACTGCTGAGCCTGTGGGATCCACCAAGGATTGGTGAACATTTCCTGGGATTTTCCTTGTTGGGACTGGCTGGGATAAGTGACACTCCGGGCTTTTTYTCCGACCCTACTTTGGGTGGATTAATCTTGGGTGTGGGAAAGGGGCCCCTTTCCTGGGAAGGTGGTTGGTATGCAGGGGAAAAAAAAAAAAAACAAAACCCATGCCCAGCTCCATCCCGGGCTGGAAAATGAAGGAAATTAGCGCTTGCCTGCCGAAAAAATATGATTCCAAGGCTGGTTTTGCTCCCGGGATAGATCCAACCGCGATTAAAAGGAACAGAAGGCAGGAGTGGAGGGAAATCATGCTGGAATCACCACCACAGGGTTTCAGCAAAGCCACGGGGCCGTTAGACCTGCACGGAGCAGCGGATCCTTCCCATTCCAGCAGCACCAGGAAGCCAGATCCATCCAGGACCTCCAGCTGACTCAGCACAGAAAAGGAGATTTTTATGGATGGCAAAGTGGGATTTTCCAGTAAGAAATGTGGTCCCTGAGTGGTGACACTGGGATCCCCACGAACTTTTCCAGTGTTCCCAAAGCGTCTGTCCTGGATCATGGCACACTGGGAAGAGAATTCTTTGGGAAACACCTTCGTCCCACCCACTCACTTCTTTCCTTCCCCAAATATCCCTTGTTTTCCATAAAAAAATGGTTGAAAGCACCTACCAGAATGGACTCCCCTGGGACAGGTGGGCACACCAGGCATTGGGGATGCCAGTATTCCCAGTRCCAGCTATCCAGATGAGTGAAAATCCTCATTCCAGGCTTCTTGGCATGAGCAACCCCAAAAAGTAGGTTTTTCTCCTTGGATTGGCAGCAGTGAGGAGTACAAAGGGCACCGTCTGATGCCGGTATGAAGCGAACATGGAAGTTTTGGGGTGCTTAGTAAATGCTGGAAAAAAAATCCCCTGAGGTGCCAGAATTTCCCCTCTCCCTGCAAAGGGGAGAGCCCTGGGGCTCTAATTAGGTAACGAGTTAATTAGGATTAATTAGTTACTGTTTGCAAAGCACTGTGGAGATGAGACAGTCGGTGTGGGGCAGCTTCCTGCTTCCTCTATGGAGGAGTGCAGGATCCTCCTTCGGAAGGGGGTCACACAAAGAAAGTTGGGATTAACCCCAGTGGGATGGTGCGCTCCGGGAGCAGGGGGGATGCTCTCGGCATTCCAGCAAGGAGAAGAGCCGTGCCAGGATGGAAACACACATGCCAAGAGCCGAGCGGGCACGTCCCGGCGTGCCCATCCCACCAGCGGCAAGGGGGAACATTCCAGCACTGCGGCTCCTCGGGGCCTCCCTCCCTTCCCGCCAGCATTCCCGGCACACGGCACACGTGGGGAGGAGACAGGTTTTCCCTGCCCTCTGGCTTTGCCGGATCACCCAGACTCTCGCCACATTGTGGAATCCTCCAGCCTGCTGGAACCGCAGCAGGGAAGGGCTGTGTATCCCATAAAAAGATCAGGAATCAAGGCACGGTGGAGCCCCCCCCGGCTCACGCAGGGTTTACCAGGAGGTAACAAAGCCAATTTACTAATTAACTGGGATTAATTTCCCTGTTTGCCCAAACCACCCTGTGGTTTCCCTTCGTTGCCCAATGATCCGTCGGGATGAGTGTTGGCAGTGCTGGCTGAGCGCCACGGGCTCCAGTGGGATGATGCTCTCCATTGCCCCAAATTCCTGGAAATTTCAGCCAAATGCTTAGGATACAATTAAATAACCCATTAACTACATGGGATGGGATCCTCTAGCCCTGAATCTGGATCTGGGGTGCCTGAATCTGGATCTGGGGTGAAAAAAGGATTTTTCCTTCTTTCCATGGTTATTTGATATCATTCCAGCCGTTCCTCAGTCCCCAGAGGGTCCCAGAGGGGAGACATGACCTGAATTCCTAAAGCAGGAAAACAAGCAGGAAAAAAAACAAACTCATGTGGGTTCGTTATTTTTTTTAGCTGTTTCCAAGCTTTTGGGGCCTAGCAGGAAGAGGAACAGAGCGGGTGGTTATTCCCTGGAAGGAGATGGGGATAGCCAGGAGATGGAGTGTACCTGAGTTTGGGGAGGGGAAAGGGGGTGCCAGCAGTGGGAGTGGGGTGATCCAGCCGTGAAAGCCAAGGAGTTTGTTCCTGTTGGCTCCTGGCCAGACAGTCACGCCTCTTCCCAAATATGCAGCTCAACTTTCCCTCAGGAACTGTGTCCCCTTCCCCATTGCCCCCTCCAGCCCCCCTTACCCTCACCCCAGGGGTTCCTCCTTTGCCTCTCTGGTCCCCCAAGGGGGGAAGCAAAGGATCCCTGGGGATCCCAGGGGGTGGGCACCACGTTATGGGGCAGACAGTGCTGCCACTGGTCCCAGCTGGTCCTGACTGGTCCTACCACGGCCAGGCATCATGATGACACGGGAGGGGATGGTAGATGCCTGGCACCCAAAACTCCTCTCTGTGATTTTTGGCTAAATCGGTACATTTGGGGGGAAAGTGGTGTTTTCTCAGCAATGGGTTTGTCAACGTCACCTGTGGGGTCACCTGGCTCTGGTCACTGGTGGGTGCAGAAAACTGGGAGGAAGAGAAGGAGGGAGGGGTGGGAGTACAGGGGAAGGAAGGATAGACAGGATGGATAATCAAATGGAGAGACAGAGGGATTAAGGGCTGGACAAGGGAAATGGGTGGATGGGAGAGCAAGGGATGGATGGATGGATGGATGGAGGAAGGGAAGGATGAAGAAATGAGAGTCCAGGGGGATGGACAAATGGACAGATGAAGGTATTAAGGACTGGATGGGGAGATGGGTGGTCAGGGTAACAAGGAGATGTGGAGGGATGAATGGAGGGACAGAGAGACAGGACAGACAAATGGATAGCTACAGAGATTAAGGTCTAGAAGGGGAGAAGGTTGGACAGGGGACCGAGAGACGGGTGGAAGGATGGATGGACAGAGGACAGACAGACAGATGGAGAGATAGGAGGACAGAGGGGCAGAAAGACAGATGAACAAATGGATGGATCAAGGGCTGGACAGTGAGATGGCTGGATGGAGGAGAAAGGGATGGACGGCGGGACAGACAGGGACAGAAAAAGGGCCTGAGGTCAGGATGGGGAAGGGTCAGTGCCCGGCTGTCCGGACAGACGGATGAGACAAGGCTGGCGAGGCCGTGGCCCCTTTAAGCGCCCCCCCGCGGGCGGGCGATGGTACGCGCCGGTGAGGCCGCGCCGCGCGGGGGACAATGGGGTGGGGGCGGGCCC
>RAHM01000339.1:576759-597656 GCA_003713295.1 Parotia lawesii | reverse complement strand
GCGAGTGTGGCGGCACCTGAGAGGCTCAGGCTGGATTTGGGAGTCAGGATGGGTTTGGCAGGGGGGGGGCGTCTCCTCTGAGGCTCGGGCTGGGGTTGGGGGGGGGTCTCCTCTGGGGCTTAGGATGCATTTAGGGGTTACCTGTAAGGCTCAGAATGCGTTTGGGGGTCACCTGTGGAGCCCAGGATAGATTTGGGGGAGTCCCCTGTGAGGGTCAGGATGCCATCGGGGCACCCCGTGTGACCCTGGGTTGTCCGGGGGTGTCGCGGACATGGGGGGGCTGCGTGGGTGGGCCGGGGGCCGCGGGTGACCCCCCCGTGCCGCAGCCATGGATCCGGGCGCGGGGGCGCGCAAGGAGCGGCCGAAGCCGCGGGAGCCGGCGGCTCGCCTGGAGAAGGCCAAGCAGAGGTCGGCACAGCAGGAGCTGAAGCAGCGGCAGCGGGCGGAGGTGGGAACGCGGGAATGGGGAGGGACACGGCCCGGCCCCGGCCGAACCCCCCTTGCCATCCGCCCTTTGCCAATCCCAGATCTACGCCCTGAACCGGGTGATGACGGAGCTGGAGCAACAGCAGTTCGACTCCTTTTGCAAGCAGATGCAGGGATCCGGGGAATGACAGCCCGGCCCCTGCCCCCCCCCCCCCCCCCCCTTTTCTAATCCCCCGGTATTTATTATCAAATCGCTCTTTTTATATCAATAAAATCCGTGCTGGTTCTCTGTCTCGCGGCTCCTGCTTGCTCCGGGTGGGAACGGCGTGGGGGAGGCCGGGGCAGGGCCGGCGCCAGAGCAGCTGCGGTGCCGGGTGCCAGCTCCAGCCATGGCCCCATCCCGACATTCCCTGCCGCGGGAAGGGTCCTGCCCTCCTGGAGCTGGGATTTGTCCCGGGGGGACACAGCACGAGCCACATCTCGCAGCTGCTCCTGCCGCTGGAGCCTCCTTGGGGATCGTGAGTGTTTCTCCAGCACCAGGTTTGACCTTTGCTTCCTTCCTCCGCCCACACCCTCCGTGCTCCAGCCGCCGCTGTCCGGCAGCCTCTGGCTTTCCAGAGACTTTGGATCGAATCCTGCTTCCCCCCTTCCCTGCCCCAGCGATGTCGCACTGAGAGGGTGAAAATAAACCACATTTGGGATGGTATTGCCCTGCAGCCACGGGTTAAGTGGTAAATTCCAAACTGTTCCCAGTGAATCCTGTGTCCAAAACCCTCTGGAAGTTTGATCAGCATCTTCCGCCCCCCACCCAGGGAGGGCCTTCCTCATTTTTGGAGTGCAAACCTCCCTTTGTAATGAATTCCCACTGGGCAGTGGGAGCGATCCCTAGACTTCAGTTTCCTGTGCAGAGAAGGGCTTGGGGGTCTCTTGTCAGGGCGAACCCTAAATTTCCTGTTTCCCAAGGATTTGGGGATCTCTGCTGTTGCTGTGGGGGGATGGGGGTTCCCTCGCCTCCCCCCCCCCCCGCCCCCCAAAAGGGATAGGGATTTTGGGGCTTCCCTGATGTTGAGCCTTTCTCTTTTTTTACCTTAGCAGGCTCCCTCTGCCACCCGGATTCRGTGGGAAGAGCAAAGGGAGGAAGCAGCACCCGGAGTAAGGATGAGGAGGATAAGGATGAGGATGAGGAARGCTTTACTAGGCTCTAGGGAGGGCTCAGGCCTTGCAGCTCCAGAGGGCGAAGGGGAAGACGATGTAGGACGTGGCCCAGGCCAGGCAATAAACCGCAGCCACCGCCGCTGGAGCCAGCAGGACAGTCACCACCCCTACGGAGCAGGAGAATCCTTGGGGATCTGCTCTTCTTCCCCTCCACCACCATCCCAACAGGTTCATCCCCATCCTTACCTCCAGCATAAACCAGTTTCTTCCAGAGCTGTGACTCCAGCACCCTGTCGTGGGGGTAGAAGCCGCAGTCGGCCATGAACAGGATCATTGCGGCCGCGGCCACGTGGAGCAGGGCCACGTGTCCCCCGGTGAGCAGGAAGGTGCTGGCCAGCAGCGCTGAGGCGTAGGGGCAGGGCAGCCCCCGGTAGGTGAAGGGGATCCCTGTGGGRTGCCAGGAGGTCAATGTGGGGGGCAGCACCCCAAACCCCCCCACGGTCAGGGCTCATCTTACCGCTGGAGAAGAAGCAGAGGCGGGCGAAGACGGCCAGCACGTAGGCGAGGGTCAGCAGCCCCCCCAGCACCCCCTGGGGCTGCAGCAGCAGTGCTGTGCCCAGCCCGAACGTGGTGAAATCCGCGAAGTCATCCAGCTTGGCGCCTGTGGGGGCAGCGAGGGGCAGGGGCCAGGTGGGCACCGGGCACGGGGGACACCCYGCGGGTCACCCCTGGGCTGGGGGGATGCACTCACCCAGCGCAGAGCAGGCATCGAGCTGCCGGGCCACGGCCCCATCAGCCAGATCCAGCAGGAAGCCCAGGAGCAGCAGCCAGCAGGAGTGCTGGTATTGCCTGGGGGAACAACCCCAGTGCTCAGCCCCTGTTCCCCCATTTTCACCCCATTTCTCCCTTTTTCACCCCATCTATTGAGGGTGGAGGTAAGCCCAGCCACCAGATTGGCCACAAAGAGAGCAAAACTGGGGTGATCTCCACTTTTCATCCCGTCTTTGCCCTATTTCCCCTTTTTTCCAGAAAAAGCTGGGTGACCCCCACTTTGCAACCTGCTTTTTCATCCTGTTTTCCTTTTTTTTTTGCCCCATTTTCCTTCTTTCCCCCCACTTAACTTTGGATGAAGGAGAACCTGAATACAGAGGTTGGCTATGGAGGGAGCAGATCCAGGGTGACCCCCACTTCCCAACCCTCTTTTTCACCATATTTCCTCCTTTTTCACCCTATTTTCCCCTTTTTCATCACATTTCCCCCATTTTCCAGAAAAGCTGGGGTGACCCCCACTTCTCAACCCTCTTTTTCACCCCTTTTCAGCCTATTTCCTCCATTTTCCCTCCTCATCTATTGATGCTGCAGAGGCCAAGGGAGAGAGCCTTTGACCATGGAGACAGCCAAACTATGGTGTCCCCCACTTTTCATCCCCATTTTTCCCCCCATTCCCCCACTTTTCCCAGCAAAACCAGGCTGGCCCCTGCTTTTCTAGCCAATTTTCACCCTATTTCCATCTTTTTGCCCTCCCATTTCCCCCTTTTTCCAGAAAAACTGGGGTGACCCCCACTTCTGTGCATCTTTTCCACCACATTTCCTCTCCTTTTATCCCATTTCCCTGTTTTTTCCCCAGCTATTGATGCTGCAGAGACTGAACGTGAGCCCGGCCACCAGCCTGGCCACAGAGAGAGCAGAACCAGGGTGACCCCCACTCCCCAGCCGCATTTTTCACCCCGTTTTTCCCAGCTTCCCCCACCTGTTGATGCTGCAGAGGATGGAGGAGAGCCCAGCCAGGAGGTTGGCCACGGAGAGCCCGTTGGCCGCGTTTTTCCGGAGGAATTCCAGTGCCTGTCCCCGTCCCGCTTGCTCGCTCAGCACCAGCTTCTTGGTGGACTGGAAAATACCTACAACCCCGGACCGTGTTCCAACCAGGGAGGCGCTGCAGCCCCCCCAAAAAAATAGCAGGTTGGTGCAGGGGCTCCCCCTCCTCAAACCAAAATCCCCCAAAATCCGTTTAGGAAGCAGCAGGGGGCTGATTTGTGCAAGCTCTGCTGCTGAGCTCCCCACCGGCGGCCAAAAATGGAATAAAAGAGGCCAAAAAAGCAAAGAAATGAATAAAAAGAACCGTAAAACATAATAAAATAAAGACAAATTAAGCCAAACCCAAGCTTAGACTAAAAGCCAACCCCGGTTTAAGCTCTATGGATCTTATATACCTATCGGGCTAAGCTTTAGGGAAAGAATTTAAGGGTCCTGTCCTTTGCCCCCCGCCTTTGCCGTGTCCCAAAGCCAGGCAGATCCTTCATCTGAAAGAAAACAGGACGTCAGAGCAAAACAAACCCCCCGAGCCCCCTCAGAGCCCCCCCGAGCTGCTCCGGGCCGGGCCCGCGCGGGCTCATGGCCGGAATGCCACCAGAACAGCTCCCCAGGTGGGAAAACCAGGAAGAACCGCAGGAGAGCTGAGCTTTCGGGGGTCGGCGGCTCCGAGCGCCGCCGCGAGAGCGACCTTTGGACACCGCGCCCGGAGCCGCCGGCTCGGGCTGAGCCGGGAAAATCCCCCCTGAGCCCCGGGACGGGCGCTCCTGCTTTGCCGGAACCAGGGATTTTTGGGAGGTCTGAGGCCGTGCTGGGTGCTGCGCCCCACCTTTATCCCTCGGTTTGGGGTAATTGGTGAGTTTGGGATCTTCGAAAGCTAAATGGGACTTTGGGATTTGCCGTCCCTTCCCAGCGCCAGGCAGGATCGGGGCCCTGGGAATGTTCCGGAGCTGTCGCAGCACCGGATCCAGGCACCTTTCAGCGTCACAGCACCCGGGCACTGCCGGGGCTCCCAAACTCGCCCGTTCCTGGCATTTCTCGCCCCAAAATCAAAGTGCCGGGATGGGAGGGAATTCCTTAGCCCTGCGCCGCTCCCGCTGCTTTTATCACTACTCTGGGGGGGGAAGCAAGGTGATTCGGGTTCTTCCCAGGTGCGCTACGAGGCGGTTGTGCCCCCCAGGGCTATCTCACCACCCCCCCCGCCCCCCCTAAGGCGCAGGGAAAAGGGGTTCAGCCACAGGAAATGCAAAGTTAACCCATTTTGGGGGGCCAATTCATGGTTTTTTACGGTTTTCTGCCCCAATAACCCTAATTTTTCTACTAACCCCAAATGATGATTTTTAGGGATGGGGGACACCTCGCAAGGGGCCGAGCGGCATCCAGGTGACACTTACCGACCGGCGGTGACACCATCCACATGGCAGCGGCGGCCGTGGCAGCGGTGACGGTGACGCCCCGGCGAGGGGAAACTGAGGCAGGGGCCGCTCCGTGGGGCTCCGCGCGGTGCCGCGTTATATAAGGAAAAGCCTCCCGGGCTGAGTCACCCGGCGGGGGTGGGTCCGGCCAGAGGCCACGGACACGGACACGGGGGGTTCGCAGCCGCTTGGCACCACCGGCGAGGGAGGAGCTGCCCCGGGGGGCCGGGGGGCCATGCCAGGCTCGCGGTGCCCCTGCCAGCCTCCCAGCGCCCCTGCCAGCCTCCCAGTGCCCACGCCAGGCTCACAGCACCGGTGCCAGGCTTGCAGTGCCTGTGCCAACCCTGCGGCGCCGGTGCCAGGCTCGCAGCACCCGTGCCAGGCTCGCAGCACCCGTGCCCAGCCACAGCGCCGGTGCCAGGCTCGCAGCACCCACACTCTGCCCGCAACAGCAGGACCGGGCTGGCGGCACCCGTGCGGCACTGATAACACCTGTATCACGCTCACAGCATGAGTGTCACTCTGATAACACCTGGATCCGTCTCACAGCACCAATTTCAGGCTCACTCCTCCCCTTCTCTAGGTGTGGACCACCTATGCCATGCTCACAGCACCTTTGGCAGCCTTGCAGCCCCTTCAGCAGGCTCACACCACCCACACCCGGCTCGTGGCACCCATCCCACACCCACAGCACCCGTCCCACACTCCAGCACCCATCCCACACTCATGGAACACATGCCAGGCTCTCACAGCCCATCCCAGGATTGCACCATCTGTGCCAGGCTCACAGCACCCGTTTCCAGCTCACAGTACCCCTGGCAGGCTCACAGCACCCATACCACACCCACAGCACCCATCCCACACCCACACCCACAGCACCTATCCCACACACAGTACCCATGCCAGGCTCACAGGACCTCTGCCAAGTCTGTACCAGCTGTATCACAGCTCTCGTGCCATTCTTGTAGCACCCATGGCAGCCTCACAGCACCCACACCAGTCCCACAACCCCCACACTGGTTCCAGAACACCCACACCCATCCCACAACATCCACACGAGTCCCACAGCCCCACACCAGCCCCCTGGCACTGCCACACTCCTGCCCCTGCACTCCGCTGCCACCCCAGGGTGGTTGCACCCAAAAAGTGTCACCACCGGGTGCCATCCCACCAACAATTCCTGTCAGTGGCACCGGAGTCATGGCTGGTGTCCCCCACCCTCACCCCCTGTGCTGGGCTGGGTCACCTTGTCCCCCACCTTGGGCCTCTGCCAGGTGGCCCCAACTTGTGCAAGGGTGTCACGAGTCAGAGGAGCTCGGCCTCCCCCTCCTCTGGAGCAAAGGGCCGGCGATAGCGAGGGGCTGCCGGGGGAGGCGACGCCAGGGCCACCACAGGGAGAGCAAAGGTCCCTGAGGACACGGTGACGAGGGGCCCATAAAACTTATACAGCCCTGGTGCTGGAATTTTCCACCCAGATCCCATCGGGAATTGGGGGGTGCTGCAGCACTCATGGCTGCGGGGTCCCAGGGTGGGGGGGAGGGCCTGGGGTGCCCTGTTGGGGGGTCCCAGGGTGCTGGTCACGGCGGGGGCACCAGTGAAAGGACTCTTTGTTCGCTGGTCACGCGCTGGTGCCGGCGGTTGCGAAGCGACGGCCAGGCCAGGAGGGCCACGGTCATGGGCGTCCGGCCCTGGGGCACCCCAAGGGGGCCGTCCCGGGGCCTCGGGGGGGCCCAGCCCCGTGGGGGACAGGACGTCACTGGGTGCCCGTCGCCGTGGCACCGGGGCCATCCCTGTRTCCTCAGGGCACCCAGAGCCACTGCACTGATGTGACTTGGAGTGCCTTTGGCAGCAGGGTGCCCATGGCACGGGGCACCTTGGGGTGCTTGGCCCTGTGTCACCGGGGTGTCTGAGAGTGCCCATCCCCGTGGCACCTGGGTGCCCCTCCCTATGGGATCTGGGTGTCCATGGGTGTCAATTCCTATGGGATCTGGGTGTCTGTGGGTGTCCATCCCTGCGGGATCTGGGTGTCTGAGGGTATCCATCCCTGTGGGATCTGGGTGTCTGTTGGTGTCCATCCCTGTGGGATCTGGGTGTCTGAGGGTATCCATCCCTGCGGGATCTGGGTGTCTGTTGGTGTCCATCCCTGCAGGATCTGGGTGTCTGAGGGTGTCCATCCCTGTGGGATCTGGGTGTCTGTTGGTGTCCATCCCTGTGGTGTCTGGGCACCCCTCACTGTCTGTCCCCACGGTGTCTGAGTATCCCTGGGTGTCCATCCCTGTGACACTGGGGTGTCTGTGGGTGTCCATCCCCATGACATTGGGCACATCTGGGTGCTCCCAGTACGATCCGCTGGTGATGGCGCAGCCCCTGCTGCCCCCAGACGCCTCCCCAGCACAGGGACACACTGGTGCCAGCTGTTGGCGCTTTATTTGCCCGGTGCCAGGCCGGGGGGTCGATGACAAGGACGCTGCTGCACTCAGTTGTCTCTCACGGTCTGGAAGGGAGAAGCTTCTAAGGGGGGAGGGCAGTACCCCAACACCCTGACACCCCAACACTCCAATAACCCAAAACCCCGGCCCCTCAACACCTCATCACTATGGCATCCCAACACCCCAAGAGCCTGGCACACCAGTGTCCAGCATGCCAGCACCCCAGAGCCCTTTTGTCCCAGCACTGTGGCATGGTGACACCTGGTACCCTGGGACCATGGCACCCTGACAGCCCCGTCCTCTGGTACCCCAGCATCAGAGCACCCCAACACTCTGCACCTCAACAACCTGGCACACCAATACCCTGGCACCATGGCACCCCAGCAGCTCAGGAACCCGCCCCCTTTGCCCCCTGGCACCCCGGCACCCAGCACCCCAGAGGCCTGGTACCCCATTGCCCTGGTACCCCATTGCCCTGGCACCCAGCACCCTGCTACAGCATCCCAATTCCCCAGTGCCATGGTAGCCAAGTTCCCTGGCACCCTGACACCATGATATCCCAATTCTCTGGTGCCCTTGCACCCTGACAACCTGGAATCCCATTCCCTGGCAGCCTGTGCCCACCTCTGCGATCCAGTCCTCGAAGGCCGACACGCGGGTGAACACGGTGGGTTTCTTGGCGGCGTTGCAGCCCAGGGCCGACACGAAGCTGGCGATGCCATGGACCTCCCAGGTCCCATCCTCGGCCTGGCAGTTCAGGGGGCCCCCGGAGTCGCCCTGGGGTGTGGGACGAGGCAGGGTCAGCACCACAGGGGAGCCCGGGATGTGCCCCCCTCCGCCCCAGTGCAGCACCCACGTTGCATCCAGCCTTCTCAGCGCCGCCGGCGCAGATCATGGTGTGGCGGATGGCCACGGCCCCCCACCAGTCGGGCTGGGTGCAGTGCTCATAGTCCACCACGGGCAGCTCCGCCTGCTGCAGCCGGTCTGGCAGCGACCCCCCAGCTGTGGGATCAGAGCACCCCAGGGTCTGCTCGTGGCCCTCCATCCCACATCCATCCATCCATCCATCCCACATCCATCCATCCACCATCTATCCATCCCTCCATCAGTCCATCACCCCTCCATCCATCCATCCCTCCATCCATCCACCATCCATCCATCTCCCCATTCATCTCCCTATCTGTTTCTCTCTCCCTCCACCCAACCCACCTTTATGTCCCCATCCCGCCATCACTTCAACTGTCTTCCCAACCATCCCTCCCTCCATCTCCCCATCCATCCCCCCATCTATCCATCCCTCCATCCATCCCCCATGTCCAATTCTCAACCATCCCTCATCGTCTCCCCATTTCTCCATCCGCCATCCCTCCCTCCATCTTCCCATTCATCTCCCCATCTATCCCTCCAACCCTTCACCATCCCTCCACCCATCCCTCCCTCCATCTTCCCATTCATCTCCCCATCTATCCCTCCAACCCTTCACCATCCCTCCACCCATCCCTCCACCCACCTCCCCACCCATGTCCCCATCCCTCCCTCCACCTCCCCTCCCCATCCGTTTCCCCATCTATCCCTCCGTGCCTCCACCCACCTCCCCACCCGCCCTTCCCCGCCCGCCCTGCCGCCCCCCGGACGCACTGGTGAGCCGTCCCCAGCCGCTGAGCACGCAGGGGTACCCGTTGGGCAGGATGGAGCCGGCGGGCGGCAGCCGCCCCACCTGCACCTCCGCCGAGAGCGCGGCCGGGCGCTGCAGCTTCAGCAGGGCGATGTCATTGCTGCGCGGGGACACGGGTCAGAGGGGCCGCCGGGGGGGGCACGGMGTCCCCAGCCCCCCAGGGACCCAGCTCACCCGCAGGCTGCGCAGAAGCTGAGCCACTTGGGGTGCACGAAGATGTCGTCSGAGTTCACGGGGATGCGCTGCTCGGGGCCCTCCCCGGCGCTCATGTCGTACTCGCCCACCACCACCTGGTACGTGCGGGATTTGCTGCCAGGAAAGGGGGGGCCCTTTCCGGCATCCGTCCTGCACCCGGGACCCTTCCATGCACCCAAACTCTCTGCCCTGCACCCCAAATCCCCTCCCTGCACCTCTCCATGCACCATGTCTGCACCCAAATCACCTCCCTGCCCTCTGAGCCCCCTCCCTGTACCCATCCTGCACTGCACGTCATCCCTGTGCCCACTTTGCATTTTCACCCCATCCAGGCACTCCTTCCATGCATGTGGCAACCCCTCCCTGCACCCAGAACCCCCTCCCTGCACCCCCCGCACCCTTCCCTCTCCCCTGCACCCCTCCCTGCACCCATCCCCGCACTCTGAAGCCCTTCTGCACCCCACAGCCATCCCTGTATCCAACGCCTATTTCCACACCCCAACACCCATCTCCGCACACCGCATCCCTTCCATGCAGCTCTCTGCATTCTTCCCTGCATCCCGCACCCCTCCTGCACCCCCCTGCACCCCTCCTGCATCCCTCCTGTACCCAGGACCCTCCATGAACCCTCTCCATGCACCCATCCATGCACGCTAACACCCGTCCCTGTATACCCTCCCCACTGCACCCCTCCCTGCACCCCAGCACCCATCCTGCACTCTGCACCCCTCCCTGCACCCCAGCACCCATCCTGCACTCTGCACCCCTCCCTGCACCCCAGCACCCATCCTGCACTCTGCACCCCTCTCTGCACCCCAGCACCCCTCCTGCACCCTGCACGCCTCCCTGCACCCCAGCACCCCTCCTGCACCCTGCACCGCCAGCCCCGGAGCCCTCACGAGATGCAGTGCGCGGCCGTCATCACCCAGTTGGCAGCGATCAAGGTGCCCCCGCAGGTGTGGCGGAAGGTCCCGTCCCGCTCGTACTGCAGCGAGATCTGGAGGGGAGACACCGCTGGGTGCCACCGTCTCCCCGCACGGGTGCCACYGCCCCGTCCCCCTGTGCCTCTGTCCCCTCACCTGCCAGGGCCAGCTGTAGGGCTCCGCATCTTCCCCATTGACCACCCGGGAGTCGGGCAGCACCGCGGCGCGGACACCTGCGGGACACGGCACCGTAACCCACCRGGCTCCCACCCAAGCCTGGGGACACGGAGCGGGTCAGGGGACGCTCACCGCCGGCCACCAGCAGCAGGACGAGGCTCAGCATCGCAGCCATGGCTCAAGTGTGGGTGTCTYGGGCACCCGCCGGCCTTAAATCCCCACCGGTATCGGGACCACTCAAGGGCGCCCCTGGGAATGGGCACCCGGTGCCCAGCTGGGTGYTGGGGGGGGTTAAACATTAACCTTGGCTTTGGGGGGACGTGGCACCGGCACCCGGCCAGTGGGGACCCTACAGACCCCAAACCCCCCTGTTCTTGCTGCCCCCTACTGCCTCTGTACCCCCCTGTGTACCCCCCGAGTGCCCCATGTCCCCCACAGGCCCTCTGGTCCCCCTGTGCCCCCCACAGTCCCTCTAACTGCTCCCGTGCCCCCCTTAGCCCCCATGACTCACCCCCTGTGCCCCCCATAGCCCCCTAACTTCTCTGTGCCCCATAGCCCTCACAACCACCCCAGTGCCCCCCACAGCCCCCACAGTCACCTCTGTGCCTCCCAGAGCCCCTACAACCCCCCTATACCCTTACAGTCACTGTAACCACCCGTGTGCCCCATAGTCCCCATATTCCCTGAGCCCCTGGTGGCCCCCTCAGGCCCCCCTGGCCTCCATATATCCCTCCCCACCCCCTGGACCCCAAGCCACCAAGGCCCTATAACCACCCCTGTCCCCCCATACCCCCTGTGCCTTTGGTGTGCCCATATGGCTCCTATAGCCTTCATGGGCTCAGTGCCCCAAATATCCTCCCCTCCTGGACCCCCATAGCCCCCATAGCCCCTACAGCCATCCCTTGTGCCCCCCATAGACCCCATGCCCCTGGTGTCCCAATACGGCCCCTACAGCCCCCATGGACTATATGGCCCCATACATCCCTCCTCCCAGACCCCATAGCACCTACAACTGCCCCTGTGCCCCCATAGCACAGGGGTAGTTGTGCCCACATGTGCCCACATAAACCCAGCATCACTCCCAGCCCCCCACAGCCCCTTCCAACGAGCCTTGCGACCCCCATATCCCCCACGTTCCCCTACAGCCTGTATGGCCCCCATATACCCCCCCTCCAAGAGCCCATCGCCCCTGTGCCCCCCATATACCCTATGCCCCTGGTAGCCCACTCTGAGCCCCCTGGCCTTCATATACAACCCCCTCTCAGAACCCACAGCCCCCATAATCCCCCCTAGACCCTGTAAACCCTGTGCCCCCATAGCCCCCCTATATCTGCCVTGCTCCTTGTGTTCCCCATATACCCCTGTACTGTCCTGTGCCCCAAGAGCTCCCACAGCCCCCCGTGAGCCTCTATAGTCCCCCCATATCACCTTATGTCCCTGGTGCCCCCCATAGACCCTATAAACCTCAGTGTCCCTATAGCCCCTCACCCCAGTACCCCATAGCCCCTATAGCCCCCCCTGTGCCCCCATGGCTCTACCCTACACCTCTGGTGCCCCCATGGCTCCCCCCACGGCTCCCCCCACGCCCCTTCACAGCTCCTTTAACTCCCCTGGGCCTCCATGGCCCCCATACCCCCCCCCGCCCCCAGTACTCCCAGAGTCCCTATAAACCCCTCCCCATGTCCCACACTGATTCCAAACTTCCCCACATGCCCGGGGGCTTGTGGGGTCCCCACGCACCCCAAAACCCTCGTGGAAGTTCCCACAGGAGTCCCCCGTGCCCCTCCAGTGTCCCCACACACCCCCATGTCCTTGTAAAAGCTCCCAGAGGTGACCCTCATGTCACCCCGTGTCCCCATAACAGTTCCTACAGGTGTTCCACAGTGCCCCCACGCACCCCCCGTGTCATCCTGCAACTGTCCAGAGGTGACCCCCGTGTCCCCACACACCCCGTGTCCCCGTAAAAGTTCCTACAGGTGCTCCATGATGTCCTGCACCCCTTGTCCCCATAGAAGTTCCCAGAGGTGCACCCCCGTTCTCCCCCCACACTTGTGTTCCCATAGAAGTTCCCAGCAGTGTCCCCTCGAGTCCCCCCGCACCCTCGTGTCCACGTGCAACTTCACAGAGGTGTCCCCACTCACTCCTTGCCCTCCTAAAAGTTCCCGGGGGTGTCCCCCCCGTGTCCCCACGCACCCCGTGTCCCGGTATAAATTCTCAGGGTTGCTCCCCGTGTCTCGCCGTGTCCCAGTGCAAGTTCCCAGGGGTATCCCACGGTGTCCCTGCGCCCCCGCGTGTTCCCCCGTGTCCCCCGGTGTCCCTGCAAAAGTTCCCAGGGGTGTCCCCTCGTGCCCCCACGCACCCCGTGTCCCGGTATAAATTCTCAGAGTTGCTCCCCGTGTCCCCCTGCAACTTCCCCGTATCCCTGTAAACGTTCCCAGGGGTGTCCCCAGGGGTGCCCCAGCGCAAGATCCCAGGGCTGTCCCACGGGGTCCCTGCGTCCCGCGTGTTCCCCGTGCCCCCCTCGTGTCCCTGCAAAAGTTTCCAGGGCCGTCCCCCATATCCCCGCGTCCCCGGGCAAGTTCCCAGGGGTGTCCCACGGGGTCCCTGCGCCCCCCGTGTTCCCCGTGCCCCCCTCGTGTCCCTGTAGAAGTGCCCAGGGGTGTCCCACGTGTGTCCGAGTCCCCGTGCAAGTTCCCAGGGGTGTCCCCGTGTCCCTGTAGAAGTTCCCAGGAGTGTCCCACGGTGCCCCTACGCCCCCCCCCGCGTGTCCCCGCTGACGCCCCCCGCGTGTCCCCGTGTCCCGGTGCGAGTTCCCAGCGGTGTCCCCCGGTATCCCCGCGTGTCCCCGCTGACGCCCCCCCCGTGCCCCCCGTGGGCGCGCTCCGTGGCCCCGCCCCGCGGGCCGTGGAGGGGGGGGGCGGGGCGGGCCCGGGGCGGCGGCGGCCGGAGCGGAGCGGAGCCAGCGGAGCGATCGCGGCGGGGCCGGAGCGGCGATGGGGCGGCGGGGCCCGGCGGCGCTGGGGACCCTCCTGCTGCTGGGGACCCTCCTGGGGGTGAGTAGGGCCGGGGGGCGCGGGGTTGGGGTCCCCCCGCTGAGCTGGGACGTCCCGTGAAAGAGTTGGGGGCCCYGGAGTTGGGGTCCCGCGAAGGAGTTGGGGACCTCTAAAGGATTTGGGGTACCTGAAGGGAGTTGGGGTCTCCACCCGCGGACTTGGGGTCTCTTGTTGAGCTGAGGTCCCTTGTAGGAGTTGGAGTCCCCCCAGGGAGCTGGATTCCCCGAATGGAACCAGGGACCCGGGAGCTGGAATTCTTTGTAGGAGTTGGGGTCCTCCACGGGAGTTGGGGTCCCCGGAGCGGGAATTCCATAGAGCAGTTGCGATCCCCCCGTGGTTTTGCGATCCCTTAAAGTATTTGGGGCCCTTAAAGGAGTTGGGGTCCCCACACGATTTGGGGATCCCTTAAAGGATTTGGGTACCATGGAGCTGGTGTCCCCTGAAGGAGTTGGGGTCCCGTAGAGGAGTTAGGACCCCCTCCCCGGAGCTGGGGATCCTTGTAGGAGTTGGGGTCCCCCACRGAGTTTGTGACTCTTGAAGGATTTGGGGATCCTTGTGGGAGTTGGGGTCCCCTCAAGGAGTTGGGGGAGTTTTGCTGTGCCCGAAGGGAATCGGGGTCCCCCCCAGCACAAGGCCCCAGCACCGTGCTCTGGCCGCTCAGGGAATTGGGGTGTCCCTCCACGTGTGCAGAGGGGGTGCAGGGATCCCAGGGTTATCGGAACTGGGGTCCCCCAGGACACCAAGGAGATGTGGGAGTCCCTGTTCCTGAAGGGATTGGGGTGTCCCCCCTGTACCAGGGGGTCCCTCGCACCCTGCCCCCCTCCCTAAGGAAGTGGGGGTCCCCTCCTGTACCGGAGTCACGTGGAGACCCCAGGGCCCACCCTGTCCCATCTGGGAGTTGCAGTGTCCCCCCGAAGGAGAGGTGGGGTCCCTCTCCCCATGCCCTGTCCCATCTGGGAATGGGGTGCGTGGGGTCCCCCTGCCTGTCCCCTATGGGACTTGGGGTCCCCCAGGGACTGGAGGTACATGGGGTCACCTCTCCCTATACCTCTATGAAACTGGGGTCCCCATGACCCCATGTGGGGCGCCCCAGTCGGGGGGGTCCCCCTCACCCCTCCCTGTTCCTTCAGGGAATTGGGGTCCCCCGTGACCCCCGGGTGGGGATGGTTCCCATCACCCCACAAAGCCACCCATGGTGCTCCAGCCCCCCCTTGCCCCCACACCCCACCGTGGGTGGGGGTCACCCACAGGGGCTCATCCTGCTTTTGGGGTATCCCCCTCGCCCCGTCCGCACGCCACCCCATCCCCCGCCCCAGCTAAATTTAAAGGGTGATGGTGGCGCCGGTCACCCTAAAAATAACCGTCCCAAAATACCCCCCCGGGGGGGGCGCTGCGTCTGGGGGTGCCCCTGGGGGGGTCCCCACCCTGCTGGGGGCAGTGGGGCAGGGGGTGACACCTCTGGGTGCCCCCCGGGCGGGTGCGGGGGGGGGTTTGCGCCGTGGGGCTGCGCACTCCCGAGTTACGGGGGGGTCCCTGAGTGGGGTGCGGGGGTGATGGCGATGGGGGGGGCCCCCCGAGGTGGGGGGGGGCAGGGGGGCGGTTTGGGGTTGGGCGGGTGCCCGGGATGGAGAACAGAGGGGGCCTTGTGCTCGGGGCCATGCTGGCAGCGCGGCCCCCCCTTCCCACGGGGCTCCCACCCACGGCCGGGGGGGCTGGCGGGGACAAAGGGGGGGATCCCCAATTTACACCCCCCCCACCCCCCATTCTGCTGAGGCACAGGGGGGGATTTGGGGGCCGAGCACCCCAATAACCCCCCTCGCCGCGATGCTGGGCCGTACATCCCCCCTACAAACGGGGGGGGGGGGTCCCATGCGCCCCACGGAGGGGTTCAGCGTGGGGTGGGGCACGGGGGTGCCACCCCCAAGGGCTGCGAAGGGTTAATTTGGGGGGGGGGAAGGGGAGGGCGAAGCAGGAATGTGCGATAAGATCACCGTGCCCGGGGGGAAGGGCTGGGGAAGGGGGGGGACACCCCACGCGCACCCGCCCCCAGTGCGAGCGCGCTCTTGCACACGCGTGTGCCCGGGGCACGCACGGGGGGGCACGGCCGAGGCCGCTTTGGGGGGCCCCGCGCTGCTGGGGAGGCTCGTGTCACACCTGGGGGCACGCGGGGGCATTTGGGGCCACCTGGGGGCATTTGGGGCCACCCGGGGACACTTGGGGCCACCTGGGGGTACTCGGGGGCACTTGGGGACCCTCGGGCCCGCAGCGCACATGGCCTCTTGCCTCGGGCTCTCTCCCATGGCCAAAGATGGCCCGGCTGGGATGAGGAGGAGGAGGAGGAAGGGGGGGAGGAAGGTCAGCTCAGACGCTGGGTCCTTGCCAGCACTCCTGGGTTTCCCCCTTGCCATCAAAACCCGACACTCCCCCGAAAAGACTTGTTATCCCACAAAAAAAATCTACTCTCCCAAAAAATCTGTCTATCCCCCAAAAAAACCATCTCCACCCCTATATCCATCTCTCCCTGAACCCATCTCCCTCCCCAAAAACCCCTTATCCCTTCCCCCAAAAATCCATTTTCCCCTCCAAAACCCATCAACACCCCCCAACTCATCTCCACTCTCCAAAACCAATCTCCTTTCCCAAAAAACCCATAATCTCCCCAACCAATCTCCCCCCAGGAAATCACTCCACCAACTTCACTCCCCAGCAAAAAAAAGTACTCCCCTCCAAAAACCATTTACCCCAAAAATGCCCAGACCGCCCCCCCAGTCCAAGTCCTTTCGGGATAAATTAGGCAATGCCAGCAGGGAGGAATGCAGCGGGGGGGGGGCACATATTTGGGGCCCCTCTGCCTCCCCGGCTGTGGCTTTGACCTCGCAGCTGCTTCACCCCCAAATCCCGGGGGYGGCAGTGGGGGGGGAGGGGGGGAGAGCAGCTGCCTGTGCCCCCCCCGGGACCAGCATCCCGCCAGCTGTGCTGGCAGCCCCCCCAAATCATGGGGTGACCCCCATCCCCCAAACTGGGGGTGGCTCAGTCCTTGGGGACCCCCGGGAGGGGGGAGGAGGGTTTTTTGGGGGGGGAAGCACCTTTTAACATGACCTTGGGGGAACAATAAGCCGGGGTGGGGGGGTGGCTATTAATAACCCCCCCGGTTATTATTCCTGTGCTGCGTCACCTCCTCTTCCTCGCCCGGATGAATTAACGGGGGGGCACATCCATATTTGGGGGCCACTTCAAGATTTGAGGAGCCACATCCAGATTTTAGCGGGGGAACATCCAGACTGGGGGGGGGGGGACATCCAAATTGGCGGGGGACGCCCAAATAACGGGGGGTCTGAGGTGTCCCCCCAGTCTGGGGTGCAGTTTGGGAGCGGGAGATGGGCAGGGTGGTGCTTCCTCACCCTCCTCTTCCTCAGCCCCCTCCCCCCCACTTTTCCCCCGGGAGCGGGGCAGGATTTGGGCCGGGGAGTGGAAAATGTGAGCGGCGGCGGGGCCGTGGCGTCCGGTCGGGCGCGGTGCCCCGGCGGCAGCGGGGTGTCCGGTGGGGCCCAGGCGTCCGGGGGTGCGGGGCYGCGGCGCGAGGAGGCTTCCGGTAACCGGAGAGGGGGATTGTCCCCGACCCTGCTCGGACACCGCCGGACACCCGACACGCGGCTGCCCTTCCGCCGGCCGGGCTGGGGCTGCGGCGCCGGGGCTGAGCTCCCGCGGGCTCGGTGCACGAGTGGGGGGCGATCCCMGGGCACCCGAGGGCTGGGGAGCAGGGGCTGAGCCCCCGCGGGCTCGGTGCGCGGCAGGGGACAGGGTGGCAGAGACCCCGCACACTCARTGCGGGTGCGGGGACAGCGACAGAGCAGCCACACGCCGGGTACACGTGTGGGGATGTGGGGCTGAGCACCCACACACTCAGTGCACATGTGGGGAGCAGCAGAGGCCCCCCCCCAGCACACACGGCCTCGTGCCTCAGTTTCCCCGTGCGTTGGGGCTGGGCTGACACCCACGAGGGGCCTCCCCAGCCAGACCCTTTCGGGTGCTGGGTCCCCCCATCCGTGCGGGCGTGCGGCCGCGTGCCCCGTGTGCCCCCCTGTGTCCCCCCCTTGTCCCCCCGTGTTCCCCCCGTGTCCCGTCCCCCCCAGCGCCCGCCTAATCCCCCGGCGCTTGTTTGCACAGCAAAGTGCTGCTGCGACGGATTCCTGCCGGGGCCGGGGCGGGGGCACCCGCGGCGCCGCACACGCGTGTGCACGGACCCGCGGGCACCGGGGCGCACCCAGCCGGGGCACCCGCGTGTGCCGGGGTGCGGGCGTGGCGGTGCCGCCGTGTGTGCACCGTCACCCGCGGGGCCCTGCCGTGGTGTGCGCGCTCACGCGCATCCCCGTGTCGGCGCGCACGCGTGGTGGTGCAAACGCGCGTGCACGGCCGGGCGCGGGCATTGCACAAAGCGTGCAAATGCGCGTGCACGGCCGCGTGTCAGCGTGCGCGCGCCCCCGAGACGGGCCACGCGTGTGGCGGTGCACGCCCGTGTCCCGGTGCAATCGTGTGCACAGCCCGGTGCCACCGTGCGCGCCTGTCCCCGTGTCCGTGCGTGCACGCTGCGGTGCGAACCCGCAGGCACACGCGTCCGCCTGTCCCTTCCCGCGGGTGGCARCGGGCACACGTGTCACCGAGCACACGTGTCCCCGTGCCAGTGCACACGTGGAGCAGTGTAGACGTGTGTGCACACACTTCCCGTGTCGCTGCACACGCGTGTGCACACCGCGGCTCCCTGGCACACGCCCCCGTGCCGCACACGCGAGTCCCGGAGCCGGTGGTCCCGGTAGTGCCGGTGCCGGTGCCGGTCGGTGCAGGAATGCGGAGAGTGTGATGAGCTCATCCCGCTCCCTCTTCCCGGTGACGCCACCGCACAGCCACGCGCCCCCACCCCTGTCCCCCCCCCCGGGGTGACGTGGCTGGGCACCCGCAAGGCCGTGTCCCGCGGGTGGCCCCATCCCATGGTGGCCCCATCCCCCAGGTCACCGGCGGCGCCCGCGGCTGGGCCGACGCCTTCCCCGAGGACACGGTGGCCGATCACGTCGGGGACACGCAGGGACGGCGCTACTACCGGCACCTGTCAGATGACGAGGACCTGGTGGCCTCCGGAGGTGAGGCGACCCCGGGGGGCACCAGGGTGGGTGGGTCCAGATGCCAGCCTGGGTGCCACTTGCAGAGTCCCCATGGCAAATGGCCCTGGGACGTGGTGGTAAGGTGGCACTGGGTGGGTCGGTGGCACCAGGGATGGGTGTCACTCTGAATGGGTGTCGCCGCGGGTTGGTGTCCTATGAGTGGGTGCCACTCTGGTGCCACCACGTTGTGGCCATAGCAGGCCAGGCACCAGGACTTGGTGGCATCTGGTGGTAAAGTGGCAGCAGGTGAGAAAATGCCACCTTGGGTGAGTGTCACCATAAGTAGGTGCCACTCTGGATGCCACTTGCACTGTCCCCATGGCAGGTGGCACCAGGACCTGGTGGCATCTGGCAGTAAGATGTCACCAGGTGGTTGTCACCATGAGGGTGTCTCACACGTGTGAATGCCCCCCTGGTGCCACCACATTGTCCCTATCATGGATGGCACTGGGATCTGGTGGCATTTGGTGGCAAATGTGGCACTGGGTGCCACCATGGCTGGGTGGGTGTCACCGTGGGTGGGTGTCCCCATGGGTGTTTGTCACCTTGGGTGTGTGACCACACACATGGGGTCCTCGCGGGTGGTGCCACCCTCACGCTGTGCCCACAGCAGATGGCAGCGGGGAGGACGGCAGTGGTGTCCCCTGGCCACCGGCAGTCATGGCCCCGGCTCCGGGCAGCGGGCTGGCACCCACCGGTAAGGGGACACTGCGGATGGCACCTGGCCCCGGGCTGGTCCCCGCTGGCACCGCTCTCAACCTCTGTCTGCTCTTCATCCTCCTMCTCCTCCTCTTCCTCTTCCTCCTCCTCCTCCCTGGGGGCAGCGCCCGGGCCCCGCCCCGCGCCCGTGGGCTTGGTGGTGGCCGAGCCCGAGGACGACCCCCCGATCAGTAAGTGACACTTTTTGGGGACCCCCCTTTGCTGCACCCCCACTTTTCTTCCTGCTCTGCTTATTTGGGTGGGATCCCAAACACGGGGGGGGCACAGCTGGGGAGCAGGAGGAACATCTGGGTGGGGGGGTCACAGCTGGATGAAGGTCACAGGGGGGATTTTTTGGGTGTGCAGGTGCCACCCCCCCAGTTTTGACCCCCCACCCCCAACTCTGACACCCCCCACCCCCAGTTTATTTCCGGGCGCTGGTGAACTTCACCCGCAGCATCGACTACAGCTCACGGCTGGAGGACCCTGATTCCGAGGAATTTCGGGAGATTTCCGAGGCTGTGGTGGATACGGTGAGGACTGGGGGGAGTCAGGGGGTGCTGGGGGTGGGGGGCACCCAAGGGACCACCCTGAACCCTCCTTTTCTGCCCCCAAACAGCTGGAGTCCGAGTATTACAAAGTGCCCGGGGAGCAGGTGGTCAGCGTGGTCTTCATCAAGTGAGTGGRGGGCTGGGGGGGCTCTGGGGGGCCCAGAGGGTTTTAGAGGGTCAGGGGAGCAGGCGGGGCAGGGGAGGGCTGGGGGAGCAAGGGCTCATCTGGGGAGATTTTGGGGTGCAATGAGGAAGTTTTGGGGTGCAACAAGGAGCTTTTGGGAGGTTTTGGGGATGATGGAGATGTTTGGAGGTGATGGGGAAGGTTGGAGGTGATGGGGATGTTTTGGGATGCAATGAGGGGCTTTTGGGGTGCAGTGAGGAGGTTTTGGGGAGCAATGAGTAAGTTTTGGGGTGGAATGAGGGGCTTTTGGGAGGGCAGAGAGGTTTTGGGGGTGATGGGGTGGATTGGAGGTGATGGGGATTTCTTGGGGTGCGATGTGAACGCTTTGGAGGCTCAGGGCTGATTTGGGGGTGCAGTGTGGCTATTTTGGGGTGCTGACCCCTCGTCCCCCAGGCAGCTGGATGGGGACGTGTTCGTGGAGCTGGACGTGGGCTCGGAGGGGAACGGGGATGAGGCGCAGCTCGGGGGGGTCCTGCGGGACCTGTTGGCCGGCGGCTCCATCGCCTCCTACCTCACCTCCCCCCACGGCTTCCAGTTCCGCCGCCTGGGAGCCGGTGAGCCCGAGGGGGTCTTTGGGGGGGAGCCTGAGGGGGTTTTGGGGTGCTCTGGAGCAGTTCGGGGCAGCGGGGCTCAGAGCACCACATCCCAACTCCTGTTACTCTGCTGGCTCTCACATCCTGGCGTGTGTTGACCCCTGGCCAAACTGGGGTGGGGAGGTGTTTCGGGGTGACCCCCTGACCGTGTGCCCCCTCCCCGGCCGCAGTGACCCCCCAGCCACGCGCCTGCACTGCGGGGGAGTTCTCCTGTGGCAGCGGGGAGTGCGTGGCCCTGGAATATCGCTGCGACCGCCGGCCCGACTGCCGCGACGCCTCCGACGAGGAGGGATGTGGTGAGGCAGCTCGGCACCCCTGGAACCCCCTCTGCCCCCCCACGGACACCCCTGCCCCCCATTCCCCACCCCATGGCCCCATCACTCCCCCTCTGCACCCCCTTTCCAGCCTATAACCCTCCTGTCCTCTTCTCCTGCACCCCCACTTCCCCCTTTAACCC
>RAHM01000339.1:547324-576249 GCA_003713295.1 Parotia lawesii | reverse complement strand
GCGCCCGCTGAGTACCGTCCCCGTGGGCACCACCCTGGCCTCCCCCCTGCGCCCCGTCACCCCACGCCCCCCGAAACCCACGGCCGGGGGGTGCCCGGGGGGGGAGGCCGCCTGCAGGGACGGGCGCTGCGTGCCCCGGGATTACCTGTGCGACGGAGAGCGCGACTGCGCCGACGGCTCCGACGAGGACGTCTGCGGTGAGTCCTGGGGGCGGCGAGGGTTTGGGGGGACTCTACCCGGGCTTCAGCAAAGCCTTGGACACTGCGTCCCACAGCAAACTCCTGGGAAAGCTGGCAGCCCATGGCCTGGGCAGGTTCACTTTTGCTGGGCTGGGAACTGGCTGGTGGCCGGGCCCGGAGGGTGTGGGGAGATGGAGCAGTGTCCAGTCGGTGTCTGGTCACCAGGTGTGTCCCCCAGGGATCAGTGCTGGGCCCAGGCCTGGTCAGTATCTGTACTGATGATCTGGGTGAGGGGACTGAGATCCACACCGGCTTGGGTGCGAGTGTGGATCTGCTGGAGGGTAGGACGGCTCTGCAGAGGCACCTGGACAGGCTGGATCCAGGGGCAGAATCCAGGGATATGAGGTTTAACAGGACCGAGTGCCAGGTCCTGCACTTTGGTCACAACAATCTCTGCAGCGCTACAGGCTGGGGACAGAGTGGCTGGAAAATGGCCAGGCAGAAAGGGACCTGAGGGCACTGATGGACAGCCGGCTGGACATGAGCCAGCTGTGCCCAGGTGGCCAAGAAGGCCAGTGGCACCTGGCCTGGATCAGGAATGGTGTGGCCAGCAGGACCAGGGCAGGGATTCTTCCCCTGTACTCGGCACTGGGGAGGCTGCACCTCGAGTGCTGTGTCCAGCCCTGGGCCCCCCAGTTTAGGAAGGACATTGAGGGGCTGGAGCATGTCCAGAGAAGGGCAACAAGGCTGGTGAGGGGTCTGGGACACAAGTGCTGTGAGGAGCGGCTGAGGGAGCTGGGAAAGGGGCTCAGCCTGGAGAAAAGGAGGCTCAGGGGGGACCTTGTGGCTCTGCACAACTCCCTGACAGGAGGGGGCAGCCAGGGGGGTCGGGCTCTGCTCCCAGGGAACAGGGACAGGAGGAGAGGACACAGCTGCACCAGGTTTAGGCTGGACTTTAGGAAGAAGCTCTACCGGAAAGGGTGACTGGGCATTGGAAGGGGCTGCCCAGGGAGGTGGTGGAGTCACCGTCCCTGGAGGTGTTTAAGGAAAGCCTGGATGTGGCGCTCAGTGCCATGGTCTGGGTGACAAGGTGATGTTGGGTCACAGGTTGGACTCGGTGCTCTCAAAGGTCTTTTCCAACCTAACTGATTCTGGGATTCTGGGATTGTGGGTGCTGACTTCCCCCATGCCCCCCAGGCACCCCGTCCCCGTGCGAGCCCAACGAGTTCAAGTGTGACAATGGGCACTGCGCCCTCAAGCTCTGGCGCTGCGACGGCGAGAACGACTGCGGCGACGGCTCCGATGAGAGCGACTGCCGTGAGTACGGGGGCTCGGGACGCGTGTGGGGACGTGGGGGCACAGCTGACGCGTGGTGCCGCGACCCCCTGCAGCCACCAAGGCGCCCGGCGCGGCGTGTGGACCAGCGGAGTTCCGGTGCGTGTCCAGCGGGAGCTGCATCCGCGCCAGCTACCAGTGCGACAGGGAGCCCGATTGCCCTGACCGCAGCGACGAGGTTGGATGTGGTGAGTGACAGCGCAGGGGACAGCTCGGCAGGGAGGGGACATGGGGACCGAGGCTGGGCTGGGGACACTGTGCCCAGGGATCCTGTCATGGCACCAGGCTGGGGACACTGCCTGGGGACGTTGTGCCATGGCGCTGGGCTGGGGACACTGTGTCATGGTACCAGGCTGGTGACACTGTGCCTGGGGACGTTGTGCCATGGCGCTGGCCTGGGGACATTGCACCCAAGAACCCCATGGCATGACACCATCCTGGGGACACTCATGGCACCAGGCAGGGGACACTGCACCCAGGGACCCTGTGCCATGGCACCGTGTTGGGGACATTGTGCCCAGGCACTCTGTGACATAGCACTGGGCTGGGGACCCTGTGCTGGGAGCTTGCCCCCAGGTGGTGCCACGCTGGGGACATGTCACAGAACCAGGCTGGGTATCACATCAGAGACCCTGTCCCCAGGCTGGAGTGGAGAGACGGTGCCAAAGAACCTGTCCCTGGCTGGGTCTGGGGTGGCAGTGGCAGTGTCCCCATCCTCCAGTGGTGCCACACGGAGCAGGCAGTACCGGTGGCTGTGACAATGACAGGGTGGCGGTGGCAGTGTCCCACTTCCCTGGGGTGCCAGCAGGACAGGTGGTGCCAGTGGTAGTGGCGGTCAGACTGACAGGGGTGGCAGTGGCAGTGTCCTTGACACCTGGGGTGGGTGGTGACTGCGCCAGTGGTAGTGGCAGTGACAATGAAGGGATGGCAGTGGCAGTGTCCCTGTCCCCTGGGGGTGCTGCGAGGTGCGGGTGGTGCTGCAAGGTGACAGTGACGGGGTGGGGGTGGCAGTGGCAGTGTCCCTGTCCCCCGAGGGTGCTGCAAGGTTTGGGTGGTGCCGATGGCGGTGACAATGACGGGGTGGCGGTGGCAGTGTCCCTGTCCTCCGGGGGTGCTGCGAGGTGCGGGTGGTGCCGGTGGCGGTGACAGTGATGGGGTGGCGGTGGCAGTGTCCCTGTCCTCCGGGGGTGCTGCGAGGTGCGGGTGGTGCCGGTGGCGGTGACAGTGACGGGGTGGCGCTGGCAGTGCCCCCACAGGTGGTGACGCTGCCGCGGGAGTCGGTGCAGGCAGTGCCAGGCCAGACCGTCACCTTCACCTGCGTGGCCACCGGTGTCCCCACGCCCATCGTCACCTGGCGCCTGAACTGGGGACACACCCCCAGCAGCCACAGGTGGGCGGGGCCGGGGCGGGGCCTCAGGGGTGCTGGTTGTGGATTGGAGGGGTTGGGGAAGGGGCGTGGCTTGCCCTGGGAGGGGAACTTGTGATTGGGTGTGGTCTGCGATGGGCGGAGCTTCCGTTTGGGTGGGGCATGTGTGGGCGGGGCTTGTGTTTTGGACTGAGGGGTGTGGGGGGCGGGGCTTGGGGAGTGGGAGGAGCTTGTGACCGGAGGAGCTGCGGTGGGCGGGGCTTCCATGGGGTGGGGCTTGTGTGCAGGGTGTGGTCCGTGTGGGCGGGGCTTTGGGCGGGGTTTTGATAAATGGGCGGGGCGAACAGCAATGGGAGGAGCCTGAGATTGGGGCGGGGCCTGGGTGTGACCCGGTCATGCCGAGGGAATGGGCGCCTCTGCTGGGGCTGGGCACTGGGTGTGCGGGGCTCCAGGTGTACTGGGTGTACTGGGTGTGTGGGGCTCTGGGTGTGCAGAGCCCCAGCCGTGCCAGGTGCTGTGTGCTGGGCGTGGGGTGTGTGTGGCTCCGGGCGTGCTGGGCTCCGTCTGTGCCAGGCTCTGGGTAGCAAATGTGCCACGCAGGGTGTCGATCGTGAGCGAGGCTGGGCAGGGCACCCTGACCATCCGGGACGTGAAGGAAGCCGATCAAGGCGCCTACACCTGCGAGGCCATCAACACCCTGGGCATGGTGTTCGGCATCCCCGACAGCATCCTCACCGTCACCCGCCCCGGTCRGCAGCCCCTCCCCTCTCCTCCCCATGCCACCAACCCCACCGTGGCACTGTCACCATCACCCACTGTCTCATCTCCCACAGGGCCGTGTCCCGAGGGCCACTTCCAGGTGACAGGGACATCCCGCTGCCTGCCCTGCTTCTGCTTCGGCGTCACCACCTCCTGCCGCGCCACCGCCCGGCACCGCCACCGCCTCCACCTGCGCTTCAACCGCCCCGACGACTTCAAGGGTGAGTTGTGGGGACAAGGGACAGGGGCAGGGGACACACCAGGGGCTGAGTGTTTCCTTGCAGGTGTCAATGTGACGGTGCCGGCGGCGCCATCCGCACCGGTGCTCTCGGCCACCCAACTCCACGTGGATGCGGGCGCTGAGGAATTCCAGCTCCTGGACCTGTCCCGCCGCTTCCTGGCACTCGACGCCTTCTGGGCACTGCCAGAGCCCTTCCTTGGGGACAAGGTGATGCCGGGGTGGGCTCAGGGCTGGAGACACCAGTGGCACGGCTGCTGACAGCCCATTGTGCTGCCAGGTGGATGCCTACGGGGGAGCGCTGAGCTACGGGGTGCGGTACCGGCTGGGCCGGGGGCCCCCTGAGCCCACCGCCCACCCCGACGTGCTGCTGCGGGGCCACGGGCGGCAGCTGCGGGCGCGTGCTGGTGACACCCAGCCAGACATCCTCAACCAGCGGCACGTGCCCCTCACCGAGGTGGGTGTGAGAAGGGACGGGGACGGCGGGGAGGTGATGCCGATGGTGATGGATGGGTGGGTGATGATGATGGTGGTGGGTGGATGATACCAGTGGTGGTGGGGGGGGGGGTGATGCCAGTGGAGACGGGTGGGTGGTGTGGTGGCAGGTGGGTGAATCCAGTGCTGGGAAGGAGGTACTGGCGGGTGATGCTGGCAGCGATGATGCTGACGATGGGCACTGGTGCCGGTGGTGGCAGGTGGGTGATGCCAGCATTACCATCACCCTGCTGTGACACTGCTGTCACTGTCCTGGCAGGACCACTGGGAGGACGAGCAGGGTGCGCCGGTGAGCCGGGAGCTGCTGCTGCTGGTGCTGCAGGGGCTGGAGGGCATCTTCATCCGGGCGGTGTACGACGGGCGCATGGCCAGCGTGGGGCTCAGCAACGTGGCCATGGACATCACCAGCACTGCGGACACTGGCCTGGGGCCGGCCGGTGACATCGAGGAGTGCAGGTGACCACTGGCAGCGAGGTCACGGGCTCAGTGCCACCGCTGCTGTGATGCCACTGTGTCCTGGTTTGTGTCACCCCAAAACCCACTGTCACACTGCTGTGTCCCCAGGTGCCCCGTGGGCTATACGGGGCTGTCGTGCCAGCGCTGTGCCCCCCGTTTTGAGCGGGTGACGAGGGGACCCTACCTGGGGACCTGCTCCGGTTGCGGCTGCCACGGCCACTCCAGCACCTGTGACCCCGTTTTTGGGCACTGCCTGGTAAGGAGTGAGGGGTTGATGAGGTGACAAGGGGACAGGGACACAGCACGGGGTCACCACTCCCCTGTGACACGTGTCCCCCTCCCAGAACTGCCAGCACAACACGGAGGGTCCCCAGTGTGAGAAGTGCAAACCTGGCTTCTTTGGCGATGCCACCAAGGGCACAGCCACCGCCTGTCACCCTTGTCCCTGTCCCTACACGGAGCCGTCTCGCAGGTGGGTGCCAACCCCAGGGACCAGCCCCTGATGTCACCGCCCTGGCGTCACCGTCATTGTCACCCACAGGTTCTCGGAGTCCTGCTTTTTGGACACGGATGGCCAGGCCACCTGCGACGCCTGCGCCCCTGGATACGCCGGCCGCCGCTGCGAGAGGTGGGTGGGGGCTCCCTCCCTATAACCCCCCCCACGTGAGACCCCCCCACCCATCACCCACTTATCACCCACCCGTCCCCCACCCATCCACAGGTGCGCCCCGGGCTACGAGGGAGACCCCATCCAGCCGGGTGGCAAGTGCACCCAGATTGGTGAGTGGGAGTGCTGGCTGGGGGGGGGTCCCCGCACCCTTGGGTGCCCCCCACCCTCACTCTCGCTGCCCACAGGCCAGGAGCTCGTCAAGTGCGATGCCCGTGGGGGCCAGGACGAGGCGGGTGGCACCTGTCGCTGCAAGGTGAGGGCAGGGGGCTGGGGGGACAGTGGGGGAATACTGGGGGGGGCAATGGGGGGCTGGGTGCTGCCATCCCCCACTGCACCAGTCTGGTCCCAGGTACCCAGTCCCTGCCCTAACACCCATCCTTCCTGTGCCCCATAGCACCCAGTCCAACCCCCAGTCAGATCCCCTCAGGCACCCAGTCCCACCCCCCATAGCTCCCAGTGCGACCCCTGGGGTACCCAGTCCAATCCACCCAGCACCAACCTCACTCCCTGCCCCGTGGCACCCAGTCCAACCCCCAGCAGGACCCACTCCAGTCCCCTGTGACACCCAGTCTGACCCCCCGTGACACCCAGTCTGGTCCCTGGGGTACCCAGTCCCACCAATGCCCCCAGTCCCCATCCCACCCACTGCACCCAGTCCCCCCATTGCCCCGCTGACCCCTGCCCGCCCTGTGCCCCCAGCCCAACGTCCGTGGCCGGCTCTGCGACTCCTGCGCCGCCGGCACCTTCCACCTGAGCGCTGCCAACCCCGCGGGCTGCCTGCCCTGTTTCTGCATGGGGCTGTCCCGCTCCTGCGCCAGCTCCGCCTGGCACCGCCACCAGGTATCCCGCGGCACGGGACAGGCCGGGACAGGCCGTGCCGTCCTGTACCACGTCATGCCGTGTCTCGTCATTGCGTTGACGTGTTGTTCCATGGCTTGCCATGCCGTGCCACCGTAGTGCCATGTTGTGCCATGCCGTGCCATGCCGTGCCATAATGTCATGTCATCCATGCCATGTCATGCCATGCCGTGTGGTGCCTTGTCATGCCTTGTCATGCCCTTGTATGCCGTGTAGTGCTGTGCCATACAACCTGCGTGTTGTGCCTTGTCATGCCATGTAGTGCCATGCTGTGCCATGCTGTGCCATGCCATGCCAGGCCATGCCCACCACGATCCCTCCTGCAGGTGCTGCTCAGCTCTGAGGACTCGGCGCCGCTGCCCCTGGCCAACCTGTCGGGCACGCGGCTGGAGGGGCCCGTGCCACACTTTGTGTCCCCGCGGGAGCTGCGCTTCGACGCCTTCCGGGAGCTGCCGTGGGGCGTCCACTACTGGGTGCTGCCTGCACCCTTCGCCGGGGACAAGGTGACACGGCCGCTCCAGGGGACTCCTCTGCACCTCTCCCTGGCCCCACTGGCCAGTTCGGGGCACAGGTGACCCTGAGCCATGCTGGGTGTCCCCTCAGGTGACAGCGTACGGCGGGGAGCTGCGGTACACAGTGACACACCGGGCCCCGGCGGGCGCTCCCCCATTCCCCCGGCACCCTGACGTCCTGCTCCAGGGCAACGGGATCCTCCTGGAGCACTTCTCCAGTGCCACCCCCCCGGCCGGCGTCCCCACCGCTGTCACTGTGCCCATCCGTGAGGTGAGAGCGGTCCCTGTGTGGCACCCAGCAGGAGGGGCCGTGGAGGGAGGGGGTCAGACTGGGTGCTGGGGAGGGGTTGGTCTGGGGACCCCAGGGGTCAGACTGGGTGCTGGGGATGTCACCCTGGGTGCCCCGGGGGCCGGGCTGGGTGCAGTGGGGGATGGCGGCCCCCACATCACCCCGGTGTGGCACAGGGCACCTGGCGCCGCGCAGATGGGCGTGATGCCACCCGTGAGCACCTCCTGATGGCCCTGGCCGACGTGGACCTGTTCATGATCCGTGCGTCCTACTCGGAGCAGCCAGAGGAGAGCAGGTGGGTTCCTTGTGGGGTCAGGAGGGGACACGGGGGTGGCAGGGCAGTGCTGACCCCCTCTCGCCCCGCAGACTGGCCGATGTCACCCTGGACGTGGCAGTGCCACACGCCACCGGCCGCCCGCCCGCGCTGGAGGTGGAGGATTGCGCCTGCCCCCCTGGATACCGCGGGGCCTCGTGCCAGGTGAGACCCTCGGGTCCCCTCACCGCCACCGCGGGGACGCTGAGCCGTGTCCCACCCCCCTGCCACTGTGTCCCCTCCAGGACTGTGACACCGGCTACACCCGCAGCACTGCTGGGCTCTACCTGGGCACCTGCGAGCCGTGCCAGTGCCACGGCCACGCCAGCGAGTGCCACCCCGACACCGGCGTCTGCCAGGTCAGCTGGGGACGGCCAGGGGACACCCCGGGGACCCCCATGGCAGGGACACCAATGCCATCACCCCCTTTCTTTACAGGGCTGCCGGGATCACACAGAGGGTCCCCAGTGTGACAAGTGCCAACCCGGCTACTACGGCGATGCCACCCGGGGCACCCCGGGTGACTGCCAGCCCTGTCCCTGCCACGGACCCCATGGGGACACCCAGTAGGTGCCATTCCATGGTCTGTCACATCCCTGAGGACACTGACAGGGTGTCACCTGTCCCTTTGTCCCCTCCACAGGGTGACCAAGATCTGCTTCGAGGACACGGATGGGCAGCCCACGTGCAGTGCCTGTGCCCCGGGGCACAGCGGGCGCCTCTGCGAGAGGTGACAGGGACACCAGGGTGGGGTGGAAGATGTTTTTGGGGTGAACGCCCCTCTCACTGCCTCATTTGGGTTTGTCCCACCGTAGGTGCTTGCCCGGGTACGTGGGGGACCCGCTGCRGGGAGAGCCGTGCCGAGGTGAGCGTCACGGGGCGGGGACCAAGTGCTGTCCCCTGTGGTGGCACTAAGGGGGGCTGTGGCTGACCGTGTGTCACCCCTCAGTGTCCGGTGTCCCTGGCGGGCAGTGCCAGTGTGACCCACGCGGCAGCGCCGGTGAGGGCTGCGACGCCAATGGGCAGTGCCGCTGCAAGGTGAGCCTCGTGTGTGTGTCCCCAGCGCCGGGAGGGGTGACAGGGCCATGTCACCACGCTGTGTTCCCCCCCAGGCCAACGTGGAGGGTCCCCACTGTGCCACGTGCCGTCCTCACCACTTCCACCTGAGCGGGGATGAGCCAGCCGGGTGCCTGCCCTGCTTCTGCATGGGCATCGTCCAGCACTGCGCCAGCACCGCCTACGCCCGTGACACCGTGAGTGTCCCCTCTCGTCCCCACGTGTCCCCAGGGTGTCCCCTCTTGTCCCCACCTGTCCCCAGGGTGTCCCCATGTTTCCCCAACCCTGCTCACGCCTCGATCCTGCAGATCCGGACGTCCTTTGCCCCAGGGGATGCCCAGGGGTTCGCCCTGGTGAACCGCCAGCGCAGCACCCGCGTGGGCAGCRGCTTTGGGGTGCAGCCGGGGCACCCCCAGCCCCGCCTGACCTATGAGCGCTTCGGGGAGCTGCCCCCTGACTCCTACTACTGGCAGCTGCCGCCCCCCTACCAGGGGGACAAGGTAACGGGGTGACCCCTGGGGGACGGGGTGCCCATGGGAATGCCCTGCCAGGGGCTGCACCCCCTCCCCGTGGGCACCCTGGGCACTGTCAGGGGGGTGGGCACAGCTTCCTTGTCTCTGCCCTTCTCCTCTTTCTTTTTCCCTCTCTCCCTTGGCCTTTTCCCCTTTCCCTTCCCTTTTTCCTCTTTTCACCTTGTCTTTTTCCCTTTTTCCCCTTCTGCTTTCCCGTTTTCCCCTTTTCCCATAATTTTTGCCTTTCTCATCCCTGTCCTGTGCCGTCCCCTGTCCCCATCATCATCCCCATTCTTTTCTTTCTCCTCTTTTCCCATCCCATCCCATCCCATCCCATCCCATCCCATCCCATCCCATCCCATCCCATCCCATCCCATCCCATCCCATCCCCTCCCCTCCCCTCCCCATGCTCNACTCCCAATCCCAATCTGACTCCCAATCCCAATCCCAATCCCGCCCATGTCCCGGTGCAGGTGGGCTCCTATGGGGGTCGGCTCCGCTACACCCTTCCCTTCCTCATCCCTATCCTCTTTCTTTCCCCTTTCCCCTCTCCGTTTTCCCATCCCTCTCCTCTTCCTCATCCCTGTTTCATCTCATCACCTTCCCCATCCCCATCCCTGTCCCCATCATGCCCATCCTCTTCCCTGTGCCCATCCCATCCCACCTCATCCCACCCCATCTCTTCCCTTTCCCACTCCCATCCCCCTCCCAATCCCAATCCCACTCCCAATCCCAATCTGACTCCCAATCCCAATCCCAATCCCGCCCATGTCCCGGTGCAGGTGGGCTCCTATGGGGGTCGGCTCCGCTACACCCTGACCTACACCCCGGGGGGACAGGGAGCCCCCCTGCCCGACGCTGACATCCAGATCACGGTAAGGGGGTTCTGGCTGGGGTGGCACAGGGACACAGCAGGTGACACCAGGACCCCCTGACCCCCTTGGCCCCTTGTCCCCAGGGCAATGACATCACGCTGGTGGCCTACCAGCCCGACCTGCCCCCGCGGACCCCTCAGGCCTTCGAGATCGTTTTTCGGGAGGTAGGAGGTGCTGGGCAGCTTTTGTCCCTGATGTYCCCCTGTGCCAGAGTGTGTCCCCCACTAAGCCCCTGTTCCCGCAGCAATACTGGCAGCGGCCGGACGGGCAGCCGGCGACACGGGAGCACCTGCTGATGGCACTGGCCGACCTGGACGAGATCCTCATCCGAGCCACCTACTCCACCAGCACGGCCGCGGCCGCCATCGCCGACGTGGCCATGGACACGGCCGTGCCCCCCCAGCCCGGCTTGCCCCCGGCCCTCGAGGTGGAGGAATGTCGCTGTCCCCCCGGGTACCACGGGCTGTCCTGCCAGGTGAGCCCAGCCCCTCCCAGTGTCACCCCATCACCTCCCTGCTCTCCTCCCCAGTACCTCCTCATCATCCCCCCACTCACCCCCCAGCATCCCCCATCAACCCAGTAGGACCCTCCATCACCGCCATCACTCCTTTCATCATTGTCCCCATCATCAACCCCAGCATCCCCCACCACYCCAGCATCCCCCCGTCATGCCCAGTATCACATTCCATTATCCCTCCAGCATCCTCCGTCATCATCCTTCCATCATCTCATCCCCTTATCAAACCCATCATCACCCTGTCAGCTTCACCCGCATCACCCCTCCATTCTCCCCCCAGTATCACCCCCTCATCACCTTCCATCACCCCCCAGCACTCCCCCATCGCCCCCATCATCCCTCCATCACTGTGCCATTGTCACCACCAGTGGTCCCATCATTGCCCATCAGCCCCCAGCATCCCCCCAGTATCCCCAGCATCCCCCCAGCATCCCCCCAGCATCCCCAGGATCACCCCCATCACCCTCCATCAGCCTCATCACCCCTTCAGCATCCCCCCAGTATCATCCCATCACTCCTTGTCACCCCCCAGCACCCCCATCACCCATCTATGCCCCAAACCCCCCTTTCCCCCCTCCCCAGGCCCCTTCCCCAGGCCCTGGGGATCCCAACACTGTCCCTTCCCGCAGGACTGTGCCCCCGGGTACACGCGCACCGGCGGGGGGCTGTACCTGGGGCACTGCGAGCTGTGCGAGTGCAACGGCCACTCCGAGAGCTGCCATCCCGAGAGCGGCGCCTGCTCCGTAAGGCCCCACATTCCGAACGTTTCTGGGGTTGCTGTGGTGTTATCCCAGCCGTGACACCCCCAATTCATGCCCCCACTATCCCCCAGGGCTGCTTGCACAACACAGCAGGGGACTTCTGTGACCAATGTGCCCCCGGCTTCTACGGGGACGCCACCGCCGGGACGCCTGAGGACTGCCAGCCCTGCGCCTGTCCCCTCCCGTACCCCGAAAACCAGTAGGTGCCTGCACTGCGGTGGGGGTGCCGGGCTGGGGGTGCCAGGGAAGGGACGTGCCCTCACCTTGCTCTGTCCCCGCAGGTTTTCCAGGACCTGTGAGAGTCTGGGAGGCGGCGGGTACCGCTGCACCGCCTGCGAGCCGGGCTACGCCGGGCAGTACTGCGAGCGGTGAGGCTGCTGGCACCCCAAAACCTGCCCCAAACACCCACCCCGTGGGCTCACCCCATATACCCACCCTGCTATACTTGCCCTGATGGGTTCACTGCCATATACCCACCCCAAAACCCCACCCCATGGGCTCACCCCCATATACCCACCCCAAAACCGCACCCTGATTGAGTCACCATTATATACCTATCCCCAAAACCCACCTCCACTGCCTCACCCCCACATACCCACCCCATGAGCTCACCCCCATATACCCACTCACATATACCCACCCTAATGTACTCCTGCTGTACTCACCCGATGCGCTCACCCCTGTGAGCTCACCCCAATATATGCGTCCTAAAGAGCATCTATGTGCTCACCCCGACATACGCACCCCAAATGCTCACCCCAGTTTATGCACCCCAGTACACCCACCCTGATATACTCATCCCGATGGCCTTCCCCTTACAGACCCACCCCAAAGTGCTCCCCAATATATTCACCCTAATACACCCACCCTGATATACCCACCCCAATATAGCCACCCCAGTGTTCTCCTGCTACGCCCACCCTGATATGCTCACCCCTATGAGCTCACCCCATATTTTGCATCCTAAAGGGCTCAGCCTGACATATGCACCCCAATACACCCTGCACCTACCCTGATGGCCTCACCCCACCAGAGACACCCCAAAGTGCCTACCCTTATACCCGCCCAGTCACCACCCCACTATACCTATCCTGATGTACTCACCCTGATGTGCTCACCCCAATATACCCACCCTATGTGCCTCAATATACCCCCCCATACACACCCCCATATACCCACCCTATGTACCCCAATATACCCCCCATATACACCCCCATATACCCACCCTATGTACTTCAATATACCCCCATATACACCCCAATATACCCACCTTAGGTACTCCAATATACCCCCCATATACACCCCCATATACCCACCTTAGGTACCCCAATATACCCCCATATACACCCCAATATACCCACCTTAGGTACCCCAATATGCTCACACCCCAGTGCCCCCACCCCAGCCCACCCACCCCAATATACTTCCTCCCATTTGCACCCCACTGCGCCCCCACGAACCCAATATGTTTTATTCCTACATTGTTCCCCGCAGCTGCGCCCCAGGGTACACGGGTGACCCCACGGTGCGGGGCCAGGGCTGTGTCCCCGCGGGGCCCCCGCCCGCGCTGGCCGTGCGTGTGCACCCCCCGCGCACCGCGGTGCCGCAGGGCAGCGCCGTCACCCTGCGCTGCCAGGCCACCGGGGACCCCCCGCTCTACTACCACTGGGTGCGAGAGGACGGGCGGCCCCTCCCCGAGGGCGCCCAGAGCCGCCGACAAGGTACTGGGGGGCTCCGAGGGGGACGTCGGGGTGTCCCCAAGGCGTGGGGTGTCACCTGCGTGTCCCCCCAGGCGAGGAGCTGCACTTCCCCAGCATCCAGCCCTCCGAAGCCGGCGTCTACGTCTGCTCCTGCCGCAACCTCCGGCACAGCAACGCCAGCCGCGCCGAGGTCATCGTCACCGGTAGGTCGCTGTCACCGAGGGGGGGACACACGCACAGAGGGGAGGCAGGAGCGGGGCTCACCCCTCTCTGTGGTGGCGCAGAGACCCCCGAGAAGCCCATCACCGTCACTGTGGAGGAGAAACGGGTGCAGCGGGTGCAGCCTGGCGCCGATGTCACCTTTGTCTGCACTGCCAAGAGCAAGGTGAGGGGAAGGGGGCACAGCATGGCAGGGGGGCTGCAGAGCTGTTCAGGGCCATTCAGGTTGTGGAGATGCCCCTGGGTGCCCACCTGGTCCTACAGAGCAAAGGGACACCCAAGGATGTCCTCACAGGGACATCCAGAGCGTGGGAACAGCTGTGCCCGTATGGACCCCGCCAGCCCCCTTGGGTCCCTACACAGCTCTGTGGGACATCCCTGGGTGCACAGCCAGACATGTGCCCCCCCATGTGCCCATCCCAGTGGCCTCAGGCCTCCCCACCTCTGTCCCCACCAGTCTCCCGCCTACACCCTGGTGTGGACACGGCAGAACCACGGGACGCTGCCGGCAGGCGCCGTGGACTTCAACGGGATCCTGACGCTGCGCGGGGTGCGGCCCCAGGACGCCGGGGTCTACGTCTGCACCGGCTCCAACATGCTGGACATGGACCAGGGCACTGCCACGCTCTACGTCCAGAGTGAGCCCTGAGGCTGTGGCTCACCCCGTGGTGATGGGGTGACGGGCAACACCAGGGTGACGGGCACATGAGGGCCGAGGCACCGGTGTGGTGGTCGCACTTGGCCCCCAGAGGCTGGGTTTGATGGACACGTTGCTGTGTGGATGTCAATGCCCAGGGGCCAGGGTGATGGGCACATCCAATGCCTGGGTACCAGGGGGATGGGTTTGCGTGGTGCCCAGTCCCTCAGGTGATGGGCACACTCACCACCCTGGCTCTGCAGTGATGGGCACGCACGGTGCCCAGGTGCTGGGGTGATGGGCACATGGAATGCCCAGATGCTGGAGTGGTGGGCACACTTGGTGCACACACAGGGCAGTGGGCAGGTCTGGTGCCCAGATGCCAAAGTGATGGGTGGGTTTGGTGCCTGGACACCGGGGTGATGGATACACTCCCCTGAGACCCACCCCCTCCTGCAGCTGCCTCGAAGACTCAGATGTTCTATGGGCCCGTTGAGTTCATGGAGGGGCGCAGACCGGGTAAGTCACCAGGGGAGGGTTCCTGGGGGTCCGCACGCTCCCCCCACCCACTGCATGCCGGGGCTCCACGCACACCCCGCTGCCGGCTGTCCCACGCTGCCCCGCTTCCCACTGCCCCACCGCCTGGGGACAGCACCGGGGGGGCCTGGCGAGCCCTAAACCCCCCCGGGTCTCACCGCAGCCGGCACTGCCGCCGCCCCCACCGCCACCGTGGAGCCGGCGCAGCTGAGCGTGGCACCGGGGCAGCCGGCCGAGTTCCGCTGCGTGGTCACCGGCAGCCCCCAGCCCACCCTTGAGTGGCTCGGTAGGTGCCCACTGGGGACGGGGGGACACCGGGACCGGGCRTGGGGACACGGCGAGCGGAGGTGATGCCGGGCTGTGTCCCCGCAGGTGCGCTGCCACCGCGGGCCGTGGTTCAGGGCGGGACGCTGCGTTTCGGCGCTGTCGAGCCCGCCGACGAGGGGCACTATGAGTGCCGGGCACAGAGCAGCGCTGGGCAGCACACGGCACGCGCCTTCCTCCACGTGCAAGGTGAGCGGCATCACCATCGTCCCTGTTGCCCCATTGTCCCCATCATCCCTATCCCCATCACTTCCATCATCCCCATCACCCCGATCATTCCTATCACTGCTGTCATGTACATCGCCCCTATTGTCCCTGTTGTCCCTGTCACCCCTCTTGCTCCCACCATCACCCGTCTTCTCTGTCACTCTGCATCATCCCCATAGTCCATCTCCATTGTTTCCATGGTCTGCATCATCCCTGTCATCCTCACCATCCCCGTAACTCTCATCATCCCTGTCACCTCCCCATTGTCCATCCCCCTCATCCCCATTGTCCCCATCATCCCATCATCACCACCATTGTCTCTGTCACCTCCCATACCCATCACCTTCATTGTCCCCACCATCCCTGTCACTCTCATTGTCCCCCTTGTTCTCCCCCTTCATTCCCCCGTTGTCCCCTCAGCTCCATCGTCCCATCATTCCCCATCATTCCCTTGTTCCCATCACCCTTATCATCCTCGCCATCCACATCATCTCCATCATCTCTGTCCACCCCATTGCTCCCATTGTCCCCATTGCTCCCCTTGTCCCCATCACCCCCATCACCCCCGTCGTCTCTATCATCCCCATCATCCCATTGTCCCCATCATCCTCATCATCTCCATCACCCTCATTGTCCCCCATCGTCCCCAGCACCTGCATCATCCCATGGTCCCCTTCACCCTCATCGTCTGCATCACTCATGTCACCCCCGTTGTCCCCACCCCCCCATTGCCCCCAGCACCGCCCTGATCCCCCTCCCCGCAGGCGCGGGCACCCCGCAGGTGCAGGTAAGCCCGGAGCGGACGGAGGTGCAGGAGGGCTCCACGGTGCGGCTCTACTGCCGCGTTTCAGGGTCCCCCACTGCCACCATCACCTGGGAGAAGCAGGGGGGCACCCTGCCACCACAGGTGAGTGGGGCGCTGGCACCTATGGGTGCTCCAGGGGGTGTGGGTGCACCACAGGCGCCACTGACACCCGCCCTCGTGCCACAGTCCCGCGCCGAGCACGGGGACATCGTCACGCTGGTCATCCCCACTGTGACCGCGGCCGATGGTGGCATCTACCTCTGCGTGGGCACCAGCGCCGTTGGCACGGCCCGCGCCGCTATCGAGGTGGCCGTGGTGCCAGGTGAGGAGGGTGGGGGACACCAGTGGTGTTCGGGGATGGTTTTGGGGGTGCTACAACCCACCCACATCCCCCCTTTTGCTTCCCACAGGGGTTGCACCGCCTGTCCGCATTGAGTCCTCATCCCCATCCGTCACCGAGGGACAGACCCTGGACCTGGACTGTGTGGTGGCAGGACCCAGCTCTGCCACCGTGACGTGGTACAAGCGTGGGGGCTCCCTGCCCGCTGGCCACCAGGTAGGGCACAGCAGGGTGGGCAGCACCCCAAACGCTGCCCTATCCCCTGCTGTGTGACACCAAACATGTCCCCAACTGCAGGTGTCAGGGTCCCGGCTCCGTGTCCCCCACATCACGGCAGCTGACTCAGGGGAGTACGTGTGCCGGGCAAGCTTGGGGACCACCGCCCGGGAGGCATCTGTCATTGTCACCGTCGTGGCCGCATCTGGCTCATCCTATGGTGAGAGTGGGCTCAGCAGCACCAGAGGGGACGTGCTGGTTCCCAACGGGTGGTCACAGCTCCGTCCTCCCCTGCAGGACCACCAGCTTCAGATGTCCCTGTCCGGATCGAGGCATCCTCGTCCACCGTGGCCGAGGGACAGACCCTGGACCTCGACTGCATCGTGGCCGGGCAGGAACAGGCCACTGTCACCTGGTACAAGCGCGGGGGGTCCCTCCCAGCCAAGCACCAGGTAGGGGACACAGAGGGAGATCACGTGAAGGGAGGCTGGGATTGATGCACAGCCCTGTGCGAACCCAGGTGGCTCTGGTGACCCTTGTGTCCCTGGTGACCCTTGTGTCCCCTCCCCACAGGTGTCCGGCTCCCGGCTGCGGCTGCTGCAGGTGACAGCGGCCGACTCGGGCGAGTATGTGTGCTGGGTGACCAGCGGGGCCACCACCAAGGAGAGCGCGGTCATGGTGACCATCCGGGCCAGCAGTGCCGATGCCTACTGTGAGTGGGGACAGGGGGTGGCAGTGCCAGYGGGGAGTCATCATGTGTCACAGCACTGAGCCGTGGCTCAGGTGCCCATACTGGCGAGGCCTTGCTGTGGTCACTGGTGTCACCCTCCTGTCTCGGTCCCCAGCCCCGGGCAACACGACTCCCCTGCGCATCGACTCCCCTTCCTCTGCCGTGGTTGAGGGACAGACCCTGGACCTCAACTGTGTCATCGCCAGCCCCGCGCAGGCCACTGTCACCTGGTACAAGCGCGGGGGAACCCTCCCCGCCAAGCACCAGGTAGGAGACATGGAGCGGGGATGTCACCAAAGGAGGTGGATGTGGTTGACCCACAGCTCCAGGCAAGCCTAGGTGGCCCATGCAAATGCAGATGGTCCCATGGAAGCCTGGGTGGCCCCTTATAGGCCCAGGTGACCCCATACAAGAGCAGGAAACTCCATGCAAGCCCTGGTGGCCCATGCAAGGTTAGGTGGCCTACGGAAGCCCATGTAGCTCATGCAAGTCCAAGCAGCCCATGCAAGGTCAGGTGACCCCATGCAAGCCCTGGTGGTCCCATTCAAGCCCACGTGGCCCCATGGAAGCCCGACTGGCCCCAGTGACCCCCGTGTCCCCTCCCCACAGGTGTCTGGCTCCCGGCTGCGGCTGCTGCAGGTGACAGCGGCCGACTCGGGCGAGTACGTGTGCCGGGTGACCAGCGGGGCCACCACCAAGGAAACTTCCGTCATGGTGACCGTCCAGCCCAGCAGTGCCAGTGCCTACTGTGAGTGGGGATGGGGGACACGGGAGGTTACCCACGGGGGGGGACACTGCTCCCAGTGTCCCTGGGAGGGTCACACATGATGGTGGTCACAGTGTCTAACCCATCTTGGTCCCCAGCCCCGAGCAGCACGACCCCGCTGCGCATCGAGTCCTCATCCCTGTCATCCCCTGTGACCGAGGGACAGACCCTGGACCTCAACTGTGTCATCGCCAGCCCTGCGCAGGCCACTGTCACCTGGTACAAGCGCGGGGGGACCCTCCCGGCCAAGCACCAGGTAGGGGACACGGAGCGGGGATGTCRCCAAGCGGGGCGGATGGGGATGACAGCTCTGGGCAAGACCAGGTGGCCCATGCAAGTCCTGGGGACCCCATGCAAGGTTGGCTGGTCCTGGGCAGGCCCAGGTGGCCCCATGACTCCAGAAGCCTGAGTGACCCCAGGGAAGACCAAATGACCCCAAGGAAGTCCAAATGACCCCACATAAGCCCAGGTGGCCCATGCAAGCCCGAAGTGGCCCTGTGCAAGCTCAAGTGGCCTTGTGCAGTCCCAGATGACCCCTTGCCAGAGCTGATGGCCTCTGTGACCCCCGTGTCCCCTCCCCACAGGTGTCCGGCTCCCGACTGCGGCTGCTGCAGGTGACAGCGGCCGACTCGGGCGAGTACGTGTGCCGGGTGACCAGCGGGGCCACCACCAAGGAGATCTCCATCATGGTGACCGTCCAGCCCAGCAGTGCCAGCACCTACCGTGAGTGGGGACAGGAGGAGGTGACTGAGGACTGGGGGACAGTGCCACTGTCCTTGGGTAACCCTCCTGTCTCTGTCTCCAGCTGCTGGTGTCACCCCTCCGGTGCGCATCGAGTCCTCGTCCTCCTCCGTGGCCGAGGGACAGACCCTGGACCTCAACTGCATCGTGGCAGGGCAGGGACAGGCCACTGTCACCTGGTACAAGCGCGGAGGGTCCCTCCCAGCCAAGCACCAGGTAGGGGACGCAGAGGAGCATTTTGGGATGGAAAAGGGATTTTTGGTGGTTTTGAGGGATTTATGTCCCCATTCTCATGTGTCACCCCTCCAGGTGTCGGGCACCCGCCTGCGCATCCCCCAGGTGACAGCAGCTGATTCAGGGGAGTACGTGTGCAGGGTGACATCGGGCAGCGTCACACATGAGACATCCCTCATCGTCACCATCCAGACTGGCGCCGGCTCCTCTTACGGTACTGGGATGGGTGAGAGGTGACATAGGGACGTGGTGAGGACACAGTGGTGACCCTGCTGACCTTATTGCCACCCCCAGCTGTCGGTGTCACGCCACCAGTGAGGATCGAGACCTCCTCCGCTGCTGTCACCGAGGGACAGACGCTGGACCTCAACTGCATGGTGGCAGGACAGGGTCATCCCCATGTCACCTGGTACCGGCGCGGGGGGGCTCTGCCACCAAACAGCCAGGTGGGACATGGGGGAGATGGCTTTGCCCTGCAGGCCACAACCCTGCATTGGGTACTGATGTGTCCCCAACTTGTCACCTCTGCAGGTGTCGGGGACCCGCTTGCGCCTTGCCCAAGTGGCAGTGGCCGATTCGGGGGAGTACGTGTGCCGGGTGACCCTGGGGACTGTCACCCAGGAGGCATCTGTCATTGTCACCGTGCCCAGCAGCGCCGACACCTATTACAGTGAGTGCGAGAGAGAGGGCAGCGCGCGGGGACAGTTGGGTGTCACCTTGGTGATAAACGTTCCCTTTCCCTGTCCTCCCCCAGCCTCTGGCATCTCCCAGCCCCTCCGCATTGAGTCCTTGTCCTCGGCCATCGCCGAGGGACAGACCCTGGACCTCAACTGCGTGGTGGCAGGGTCCGGCCCCACTACCGTGACGTGGTACAAGCGTGGTGGCTCCCTGCCCGTTGGCCACCAGGTAGGGGACAACAGAGGGTCACCCTGAATTTGTCCCATCCCCTGCTCTACGGTGCTGATTTGTCCCCTGATCGTCCCGTTCAGGTGTCAGGCACCCGCCTGCGCATCCCCCAGGTGACAGCAGCCGATTCAGGGGAGTACGTGTGCCGGGTGACATCAGGCGGCGTCACGCAGGAGACGTCCCTCATCGTCACCATCGATGATGGAGCCAACCCATCCCACTGTGAGTGCCACCCTCCAGGGGACAGGTCCCCAGTGGTGTCAGGGACCACTGGGGCCATTCACCCTCAACCCTGCCCATGCAGCCACCGGCGTCACACCACCCATCCACATCGAGTCCTCAGCGTCCTCTGTCACCGAGGGACAGACCCTGGACCTGGACTGCGTGGTGGCCGGCCAGGGACAGGCCACCATCACCTGGTACAAGCGCGGTGGGGCCCTCCCAGCCAAGCACCAGGTAGGTGGGGACACCGGTGGGGTGGGGGACGGTGGTGGCTGTGCATGGCTGGGTGATGCCACCACCTTCTGTCATGATGTCCCCAGATTTCAGGGTCCCGGCTGCGGCTGTCACAGCTCTCGGTGGCCGATTCGGGAGAGTACGTGTGCCGAGCTGACACAGGCAGCGTCTCCCGYGAGGCCACTCTCTTTGTCCCTGTCACCTCCCGTGACAGCTCCAGCTACCGTGAGTGCGGCCATGGGGTGAGGGAGGATGCTGGGGGGAGATAGGGGATGTGAGTGACCTCGTGGCCTCTCTGTCCCTTTGTCCCCACAGGTCTGCAGAGCCCCATCATCTCCATCGACCCACACAGCATGGCGGTGGCACCGGGTGAAGATGCCACCTTCAAGTGCCGCGTCCACGATGGCGCCCGGCCTGTCAACATCACTTGGCGGATGGGGCCTGGCCAACACCTCCAAGGTATGGCRGTCCCCAGGGTGGCCCTGGCATGGTCCCCAGGGTGGCTCTGGTGCTGATGGCTCCTCCTTGCCCAGACAATGTGAAGATCAGCGCCAATGGCTCAGTCATCTCCATCACCGGTGCCCACGTGAGCAACCAGGGCGCCTACCACTGCGTGGCCTCCAACCGCTTCGGCGTCGCCAGCAGCGTTGTCAACCTTGTGGTGCAAGGTATGAGGTGGCCAGGGTGGCCCTGTCCCTGTCTCCATGTGTTCCAGGTGTCCTCAGGGCATTGGTGTCCCCATCCCCGTGTTCTCCATGTGCTCCAGGTGCCCTCAGGGTGGTCTCCCTGTCACCATGCTGGTGTCCTCCATGTCATCCAGATACCACTGGAGTGATGGTGTCCCTATCCCCATCTCCTCTCCATGCTTCAGGTTGTCCTGGAGTGGTGGTGCCCATGTTCCCATGCTGGTGTCCTTCCAGGGACCCCAGGAGTTGTGACGTCCCCATCCCCGTGCTGATGTCCTCCATGGGCTTCGGATGCTCCTGAGATGTTGTGTCCCCATCCCCACCCTCATGCTCATTTCCTCCCATGCTCCTGATGCTCCCAGGGTGCCCCCGTGGCCAGGCCAACGTCCTTCATGGTGGTGTCCCAATCCCCACCCTGATGTCTGCCTCCTTCTCCAGGTGCCCCCACCGTGTCCGTGATGCCACCAGGCCCCGTGACAGTGAAGGAGGGCAAATCYCTGAGCCTGGAGTGCCTGGGCCGGGGCGAGCCACGGCCGCTGGTACGCTGGAGCCGGCTGGGCTCCCGGCAGAAGGTGGAGCACCAGACGCTGCTGCACATGGACAGCCAGGCCATCCTGCAGGTGAGGGGGCACCCAGGGGCACCATGGGGCACCGGGCAGTGCCTGGTGCTCATCCCCACCCTGTCCCCCCGCAGCTGTCGCCGGCCAAGCCAGAGCATGCCGGGACCTAYGTGTGCACGGCGCACAGTGCCCTGGGCTCGGCCCAGGCACGGGTGGACGTCAGCGTGGAGTCGGCACAGCGGCACCCTGGGGCCCCTGAGGTCACCGCACCATCTACCGTCACYGTGGTGGCCGGGGACACGGCCACACTGCACTGCATGGCCAGGGGTATGGGAGCCTGGAGGACCGTGGTAGAGAAGGGGTGTCCTGAGCAGTACCTGACAGCACGATGATGGGCATGGTGTGGTCGTAGGTGACCCAGCGCCCCGGATCGAGTGGTCGAAGCTGCGGGCACCCCTGCCCTGGCAGCACCGCGTGGTGAACGGCAGCCTGGTCATCCCTCGTGCCGCGCAGCAGGACTCGGGCCAGTACATCTGCAATGCCAGCAGCCCCGTCGGTTCCACCGAAGTCTTCGTCACCCTCGATGTGGAGAGTAAGGAGGGGACAGCGGGGGATTGGGGTGCCCCCGGGTTCTTGCTGCCACCTCTGCTGTGGCCATCACCTGTCCTTCCTCTGCATGTGGCTGCCTCCATCGCCACTCCCACCCTTACATGCAGCCCTTCCTCGTGGCAMCATCCTCGCTCCATCCCAGCACTCATCCTCCTCCTCTCAAGCTCCTCTCAAGCTCCATCACCAACCCTTCCCATGGATGTGTCCACCCGCTTGTCCCATCCCTGTGCATGTCCATCTCCACTTCTGCTCTCTCATCCATCCATCTATCCATCCACCATGGATCCATCCATGGCTCATCCATCCCAGCTCAAACCCATCTCTTTATCTCTGCTCATATCTCTCCTTCCATCTCTTCCTCATGGATCCATCCGTCTCATTCATCCCAGCACACACCCATCTCTCCATCTCCTTACTCTTGCATCCCTTTCATGTGGATTCACCCATCACTCATCCATCACAGCTCACGTCCATCTCTCCATCTCTGCTCACACGTCTCCATCTGTCTTTTCCTTGTGGATTCATCAATTCCCAGCACACACCCATCTCCCCATCTCCTTGCTCTTCCATCCATCTCGTCCTTGTGAATTCACCCCTCTCTCATCCATGCCAGCTCACATCCATCTCTCCACCTCCTCTCACACCCCTCCATCCATCCCTTCCTGGTGGATTCATCCATTTCTCACCCACTCCAACTGACATTCCTCTCTCCGTTTCCTCTCACACCCCTCCATGCATCTCATCCTTGTGCATCCACCCATCTCTGGTCCATCCCAGCACATGCCATCTCTCCATCTCCTCTCACACCCTTCCATCCATCCCTTCCTTGTGCATCATCCATCTCACCCATCCCAGCACATGCCCAACTCACCTCCTGCTCTCACACTCTGCCAGTCATTGATCCATCCACCCACACACCTACCTCTTCCTTGTGTATTCATCCATCACTCACCCATCCCAGCTCACATCCATCTCTCCATCTCCTAACTCTTCCATCCATCTCTTTGTGCATTCATCCATCCCAGCACATGCCCATCTCTACATCTCCTCACTTCTCCCTCCAGCTTTTCCTTGTGGATTCATCCATCCCAGCTCACCTCCATCTCTTCATCTCCTCTCACACCTTTTCCATCCATCCCTTCCTTGTACATCCATCCATGTGATCCATCCCAACATACATTCATCTCTCAATCTCCTCTCAAACTTATCCATCCACCCCTTCCTGGCACATTCATCCATCACTCAATCTTTCCAGCTCACATCCCACTCTGCATTTCCTGACTCCTGCATCCACCTTCTCCTTGTGTATCATCCATCTCATCCATCCCAGCACACACCAACTCGCCATCTCCTCTCAAATCCTCCATCCATCCATCCATCCATCCATCCATCCATCCATCCATCCATCCATCCATCCATCCATCCCTTCCTTCCTGATGGATTCACCCGTCACTCCTGGCCATCCCAGCCATCCATACCTCCATCTCCTCTCACACTCCTCTATCCACCCCTTCCTCGTGGATCCATCCAACTCTCATCCATCCCAACACACACCCATCTCCATCACCCCCTACCCCCCTCACCGACACCCTCCTTGCCCTGCTGACCCATTCCTGGCCCCATCCCRGCTGACAGCTCCACCCATCCCACAGCACCTCCGTACGCCACCATCCTCCCGGAGGACACAGCGGTGCAGGCGGGTGACGCGCTGCAGGTGCAGTGCCTGGCCCACGGCACCCCCCCGCTGCACTACACCTGGGACAAGGTGAACGGCAGCCTCTCGGCGCGCGTGGCCCACCGCGCCGGCCTCCTCCGCCTCAGCCCCGCTGCCCCCGCCGACGCCGGCACCTACCGCTGCCTCGTCACCAACCGCGTCGGCRCCGCCGAGGCCTTCGTCCGTGTGGCTGTTCATGGTGAGCCCATCCCCGGCCTGGGTACCGTTGGTGCTCCGCATTGGGTGGTGGCAGTGCCGCCGGGTGCCCTCAGAGCTCTGCGTCCTGCCCAGGCGATCCCGGTGCTGACGGGTACCACTGGGGCTCCCCATCCCGCCTGGGTGGTGCCGTTGGGTACCACTGGGGGTCTGCACCCCACGCAGGTTATCCTGGTGTTGCTGGGTACCACCGGGGCTCTGCATCCCCCATGGATGATGCAAGTGCCACTGGGTACCACTGGGGCTCCCCATCCCTGTTCAGACGATCCCGGTACCACTGGGGCTCTGCATCCCTTCCAGGTGATGCTGGTGAAGGTGGGGACATCGCTGGCGGTCCCTTGGTGGTGCAGGTGACACCAGGGAGCCTTGTCAAGGGGGTGGGTGGCACCGCCGAATTCTCCTGCTCTGTCTCCGGGGACCCCCGTGCCCGTGTGGAGTGGCTGAAGGAAGGTGGGGAGCTGCCCCCCACCCACAGCGTGCGGGACGGGGTGCTGCGGTAAGGAAAGAGGGACAGGGAGGTGGGACCCCCACCCTGGGTCCCTGTGGGGTCCCTCACCCTGGCTGTGTCCCCGCAGGATGCCGGAGCTGGCGGCGGGGGCTCAGGGCGTGTACGTGTGCCGGGCCAGCGCCCCGGGCGGGCAGGCGGAGGACAGGGCCACCCTCACTGTCCAGGGTAGGAGCGTCACCCTGGCACCAGGGGACACAGGCACCCCCTGACCTGTCCCCCATTAACAAGGGCACTCTGGGACCCCCATATCCCCACAGCRAGGGGCTCCCCAGCACCTTCCATTTCCCTACACCCACAGGCACCCAGATACCCCCAACGCCTGTGGTGACCCCAAATCTCTCCTCAAGCCTGCAGGCACCCCAATACCTCCCACCCTTCTCCATGCCTGTGGACACCCCAACACAATCAACCTCTCCCCACCCCTACAGACACCCCAGTGCCCCTTATCTTTTCCCATGACCACCCTGGTACCCCCCATGTCTCCTCATGCTCACGAGGACTCCAAYACCTCTGATCTCTCCCCATTCCCACAGCCACCCCAATTGTCCCACATACCCTCAGGAACCCCATTTCTCCCTGTCTCCCACTCCGGTGCCAGACCGTGATGCCTCTCTGTGCCAGGGGTTCACCCCAAAACCCCACTGTCTCCTCCAAGCTCTCCCCAGGGCCCTGATCAACATCCGGACCGCGGTGCAGACGGTGCTGGCAGGGACGACAGTGGAGCTGGAGTGCCTGGGCTTGGGAGAACCCCGTCCCCATGTCACCTGGAGCAAAGTGGGGGGCCGCATCCGCCCTGGGGTGCTGGTCCGCGCCGGCACTCTCACCATCGAGCAGGTGGAGCGGGCGGACGCCGGGCAGTACCGCTGCACCGCTACCAACGCCGTGGGCACCGTCCAGTCCCACGTCATCCTCCATGTGCAAGGTGAGCACGGGGACACGGAGGTGGGGACACACACCATGTCCCCGCAGGGTGGTGACACCTCCGTGCGTCTCCAGCTGCTCCTCAAATCACCGGGCAGCCGGAGGTGAAGGAGGTGTCCATCGGATCCATGGCCGTTTTGCCGTGCTTGGCATCCGGCTTCCCAGTGCCAGAGATCACCTGGAGCAAGGTGCGATGGAGGGATGGAGGGTGGGGGTGGAAGGGGCTGTGGGGGCTGCCTGTGGGTGCTGACCCCCCCTCTGCCGTGCCACAGCTGGAGGGGGAGCTGCCAGCGGGTGCCAGGGTGCAGGGGAACGTGCTGACGCTGCCGGCCGTGCGCCCTGAGGACGCTGGCGTCTACACCTGTGTGGCCACCAACCACCGCGGCCAGCAGACAGCTTACTACGTGCTAAAGGTCCAAGGTGAGGACAGACAGACGGACAGATGGATGGAGGGGAGCAGGGGGTGAYGTGCCCCGCCCCTCCTGACCCCCCCATCCCCACAGAGCACGTGGTCCCCTATTTTGGGCAGTCGCCCCGCTCCTTCCTCCCCCTGCCCACCATCAAGGACGCCTACAAGAGGTTTGAGATCCTCATCACCTTCCGACCTGATGCTGCCGATGGTAAGCCCGTGTCCCCCACGTGTCCTCTGTGTCCGCCTTCATGTCCCCTCCAGCATTTCCCCCTCCCCTTCCCTGCCTTCATCCTCCCCTCTCTTCATGCTCCCCTTGCCCTCCTTTATCTCCCATTCTCTGTTCATCTGAGAGCCTCCAATTTATGGAGGGTTTCTCCTCCATTCTGGGAGGATTTTGGGGTCCTCCAGGACATGTCCCTCACCTCAGGATGGGGACCGTCCCACCTGATCCCCTGTCACCCCTCAGGGCTTCTCCTCTACAATGGGCAGCGGAAAAACAGTGGTGCCGACTTCATCTCCTTCGGGTTGGTGGGTGGACGCCCCGAATTTAGGTGAGACCTATGAGAAGGTGCTATGGGAGAGGTGAGAGATGGGCGCCAGCAGTCACCCACACCCCTCGTACCCCCAAAAAATCAGGTTTGATGCTGGCTCGGGCATGGCCACCATCCGTCACCCCACAGCGCTGCGGCTGGGCGAGTTCCACACCGTGCGGCTGCTCCGCAACCTCACCTGGGGCTCGCTGGGCCTGGACGGGCACGCCGCGGTCAACGGCACCTCCCAGGTATCAGCTTGCGGGGCTGTCAGGTAGGGTCAGGGTGCTGGAGGTGGTGCCCACCCTCTTGTGCCCGCAGGGGAAGTTCCAAGGGCTGGATCTGAACGAGGAGCTGTACCTGGGCGGGTACCCCGACATCGGCGCTGTGGCAAAGACGGGGCTCAGCCGGGGTTTCATGGGTGAGTGGCGGGTTCCGGGGGGCACCGGGGCGAGGGGACGCCAGGCGTCATGTGACAGTTCTGCCCATCTCCACCACCCTGCAGGCTGCGTGCGCCAGCTCCGCATCCAAGGGGAGGAGGTGGCCTTTGGGGACATGGACCTGCAGGCACACGGTGTCACCAATTGTCCCACCTGCCAGGACCGGCCATGCCAGGTGAGGATAGAGGGGAGGAGGTGGTGCCCACCCATYCCTGCCCACCTCTGACACCCGTGTCACCCCTCACCCAGAACGGCGGCGTGTGCCAGGACGACGAGAGTGGCACCTACGTCTGCCGCTGTCCCCACGGCTTCACTGGCAGCAACTGCGAGTACTCGCAGGCTTTGCACTGTCACCCGGGTAGGTGACACCTCTCCCTCCATGGGGACATCATCCCAGGGCCCCTCCGGGATGGGTGCTTATGGCTTGTCACCCCACAGAGGCATGTGGGCCTGATGCCACCTGCGTCAACCGGCTGGACGGGCAGGGCTACACCTGCCGCTGCCACCTGGGCAAGACTGGGGAGAGGTGCACCGAGGGTGAGCGACACAGGGACACAGCTGGCACCACCCCAGGGAAATGGGGACAGGGTGGGGACCACCCTGGGGACATGGGGATGGGATGGGGATGGGGATGGGGATGGGGATGGGGATGGAAATGGAGATGGGGGTGGAGATGGGGGTGGAGATGGAAATGGAAAATGGAGATGGGGATGGGGATGCGGACGCCGGCTCAGAGATCAGGACCAGCCTGGAAAGATGGACACCATGGGGATGGAGGCTGGGGTCCCCTCCTGGGGATGAAGGTTGGGGATGGATGGAGGGATGAACGGAGGGAGGGATGTTGTCCCACCCTGGGGGTGAAGAAGGCTGTGGGTGGATGTTGGGGTCCTGCTCTGAGGATGRAGCTGGAGGTCCCACCCTGAGGATGGGGAAGTCCCGCACTGGGCACTGACTGGGATGCGCAGGTGAGGTGGTGAACGTGCCGTCCTTCGATGAGGAGGGAGCCTTCGTCTCGTACCCGCCCCTCACCAACGTGCACCACGAGCTGCGGCTGGAGGTCGAGTTCCTGCCGCTGGCGCCCGACGGGCTTCTGCTCTTCAGCGCCGGCAAAGCCGCCCCTGTCGAGGACTTCGTGGCCTTGGCCATGATCGGTGGCCACCTCGAGTTCCGCTACGAGCTGGGCTCAGGTGGGTGGCACAGGGACAGGGGGCACTGCGGAGGGGTGGCACCTGGGAGTAAGGGGGTGACACGGCGTTACCAGGGTTCGCTGGCATCAGAGTGGTCCCTGAGCCACAGTGGGGTCCCCTAGCACCATTGGGGTCCCCAAGTGTCACTGGGGTCCCTGGGAGTCATTCTGGTCCCCAAGCATCACCCAGGCCACATCTCAGGTCCCTGCGCGTCCCTGGTTGTCCCCCGGTGTCTCCCCGTGACACCACCCCCATCCCCACAGGCCCGGCAGTGCTGCGGAGCACGGAGCCGGTGGCCCTGGGCCAGTGGCACTGGGTGACGGCTGAGCGGGTGCACAAGGACGGGACGCTGGTGGTGGACGACGCCGCCCCGGTGAAGCGCTCCTCGCCTGGCAAGAGCCAGGGGCTCAACCTGCGCAGCCCCCTGTACCTGGGGAGCACCGAGCCCCCCCTGCGCCCCCCCACCAACGCCTCCTTCCGTGGCTGCATCGGAGAGGTGAGACCCCCTTGTGTCCCCTCGGAGGGGAGGTGACGCCCCTCAGGTGGGGAGGTGACTCCCCCATACTGGGGACATGATCCCCTTGCTGGAGAGGGACGTGATCCCCACTGATGTCCCCTTGTTGGGGGGATGACCCCTCTTGGTGTCCCCTTGGGAAAGTGACCCCGTTGGTGGTGTCCCTTGGCCGGGAGGTGACCCCATTGCTGGAGAGGTGACTTCCCTTCACGTCCCCTTGTTGGACTTCCCTCACTGGGTTGGTGACTCCCGGCCTGAGGGGCTGGTGAGGAGTGACCCCCTTGGCCGGGGGGTGGTGCCATTGGCGTCCCCTTGTTGATGTCCCCTCGTTGGAGAGCTGACCCTCCCTGGTGTCCCCTCGGCGGGGGTGACCCCGTTGGTGTCCCGGTCGGGAAGTGACGGCGCTGGCAGGGAGGTGACGGCTGGGCGGTGTCCCCGCAGGTGTCCGTCAGCGGGAAGCGCCTGGAGCTGCGGGAGCGGTTCCTGCGCAGCCGGGGGGTGCGGCCCTGCGGCCACCGCGCCCCGTGCCGGCCGGGGACCCGCGGTGAGAGCGGGCACAGGGCTGGGGGGGCGTGGGGGGGGCGTGGGGCGTTTGCACGCGTGTGTGCGCTGCGTGTGC